>CAUYQG010293946.1:0-11357 GCA_963574415.1 Tarsius wallacei | reverse complement strand
CATTGCCGAGGGCTCTCACCCAAATGTAAGGAAACTTTGCAACACTCCCCGTACCTCCTCCCCTTGACCTGAGACTCCCTCTAGAGAATGTGACTGAAGGACTTTCCCTGGGTCCTGGGAAAAGGACAAAACACCATCTGTTGCTCCTTTGCTGGGTAGACTCACGCGATGTGCAGATGCCAGCAGCTCTCTGCAGCCTTTCAGCTAACCGCCACAGGGCTGGAAGGGCCTCTTCATTGTGCCTGTGCACTGAGGCGGGTTGTATGTGTGCACGTGATCACTCCAGAGAGACGCAGACCAGGACACCTGGCTCCTAACGCCTGCACCAAGGGGGTGGGCCAGCAGGGCTGTGCAGGGGGCGGGAGATGGGACCACCTAAATCAGGGCAGCTGCTGATAAGGATGGAGGAGAGAAAGGAGCAACGGCCAGGGCAGTGGAGAAGCAAGACCTCATTCTAGGTCCTCCTCTAGCCGGCCCTGTGTTTCTTGCAGAGCGCAACTCCCTTGTTCTCTACATACCTTCTTTCTTTCCAAGCCTGGTCACTGCTCTGATGGTGCTACATGTACCTAATGCCCTGCAAATACTACTGCAACTTATTGTTTCTAAAATACACCTTTTTTAAACATATTAACGTCTCTGAAATTGGATCGTGTCTTCCAGTCGCTGGCATCTTATAATCACAGTTGGCCAGATGGTAGTCATGTTGTAGTTGTAATTGCCTACATGCACAGACGTGGTCATAGCTGTTCATATCATTGGCAGTCCCTTATCTAAAGTCTGAGTAAGCTACTTCAAGTTTATAAGAAAAACTCAAGGTGATCAGAAAGTATTGGGTCATGATTTAAGTGATGAAAGGTTTTTTTCCTTTTTTTTTTTTTACTTATTTACTTTTACAGACAGGGTCTCGCTCTACAGCCTCAAACTCTTGGGCTTAAGCCACTTCAACCTTCTGAGTAGCTGAGACTACAGGCACACTCCACCATGCCTGGGTCATTTTAAAGTTTTTTTGTAGAAATGGGGCCTCAGCCCCCCAAAGCACTGAGATTACAGATGTGAGCCACTCTACCCAACCCCAGAAGTTTTTTTCTTTTCCTTTTTTTTTTTTTTTAAAGCAGGTTTTATTGAGAGGACAGAAAACCTCCCACAGTGAGAGGGGACCCGAAAGGGTTGCCCAGAAGTTTTTTTTGTTAATGGCATATGAAATAAATGATGCATCGCATTATAATCCATGGCATTTGATGAAATACAGTATTTGGCCCATGAAGCTGAGACCTAATTGCCATTGTCACATTTTGTCATGATCGTTTCTCTTCCGTTTTTCCTTCTCTCTTCTGTCTAACAGCAAATTCCGGACTCCATCTGAACTCCACAACGATAACTTCTCCCTCTCCACCATTGCCGAGGGCTCTCACCCAAATGTAAGGAAACTTTGCAACACTCCCCGTACCTCCTCCCCCCATGTCCGTGCCTTGGCTCACTATGATAACGTTATCTGTCAGGTAACTTTTCTTCACATCTCCCCTTTTGCATGCTTTGGCCCCTGGCTCATGTCTCAGGTCTATTTCAGAGTGTGAAATCTGCAGAAAGCTTTGGTGGTCAGCTTAGGGGTAGCCGGGTGGGCCAGTGAAGGTGGGAATTAGCACCTGATGATACAGAGTTACAGGTAGTAGAGAAGATTATTTTCTGGGGTGACTTACGATACTTAGCTTTATCTATGATTTAGAAAATTGATTATTGTCTTTTACTCTCCATATCAAGGAGAAAGGCCCTGCATTCACTGCTAGGGAATCTTCTGATGGTCAGTGAAGCAAATGGTGGCTGCTTTTTGGGATGGGTGGAAAAACCTCTGGGTCCTTGATGCTGTACTCAACTGGTTAGGGCAGAGGTGAGCACAAAACACCTTTGGAACCACAAATCTAGGAGTAATTCTGTTCTTAGGAGGGTGGACTCATAAATGTCAGTGGAAACCCAATAAAAGGTCCTAATAGACTGTTATCTGAAAACCCTGGCCTAGTGTGTTGCCTAGACCAGACTGACTAGTAAAATACTGGATACTATGAGAGAGAATTTTTAAAATAAAACAGAAGCTTGATCTGTCATGAGATTAGGAAAAAGAAAAAAGAAAAAGACCACTACTGTCCAATGGAACTTTCTGTAAGACAAAAATGTTCTGTGTCTGCACTGTCCACTGCAACAGCCACTAGCCACATGTGACTTTAGAACTCTTGAAAGGCAGCTAGTACTACTATACTGGACAGCACAGGTCTAGACCACCATCTTTTTTTATAGATGGGGAAACTATAGCCCCAGAAGGGGAAAGAGAGAAAAAAAATGGGACCTTATTCACAAAATCCCAGGATAAAAAAACTCGACTTGCTAGAGGAAAAGTAAAGGGGTCAATTTCAAAAATCTTCAATATAAAAGGTAGAAGAAGAACAATGATTTCACTTGGTATGTGCCAACCAGTTAAGTTCAAGATGAACACCATAACCAAAGAAACAGGTTGTCTTTCCAACTCTGAGATTGATAACCACGTTCATCAACTCACGGAGATGCAGGCACCTTGAGAGAAGGACAGAGTCTTGCTCCCCTGGTGAGCACATTATCCAGCCCCTTGCGGTAATATGCATTCAGTCAGCACTTGTTGAATACTAGTGAATGGCGGCCTGCCAAAGGGCCTCTCTGTTCCACTGTCAGATCTGCCATCTTGCATGTGCAGGGCAGCAGATCGGACCACTGCCGTCAGGGTATTCGTTGTCCATGGTGAACTCCTCCTCCTACTCTGCCTGACTGAGTGCAAGGGTCCCTAGGAAAGTTTCTGACCGTTGTGTTTCTGGTGCTGCAGCTGCAGACACCTCTCTTCTTCACAGAGAGGTAGGAAAAGGAAATCAGTCCTCTTGGAAGGCTTGGCTACGTGGGCCAGCATGGAGGTTTCCTGTTCTTGGCTGATCTAGCTTGGTGAAAAGCAAGGCATTTGTACATGAAAACTACCACTGACCCTGAGCTCAGAATATGGTGAGCCTTGAAAACAGAGCAGAACAAGGCATGGTCAGCCATGGTGGTGGTCAGCCATGAAGGGCTGTCTGCCTGAGAAGGGGCTGTGAGGTGACTGGGACATCACTCAGGCCAGCCCTCTAAGAAGTGACAAGCTCAGGCTCTGGTGGTCTTCTGGGTCCTCTTGGATCTTGAGGCTGGTGTCCTTCCCTCAGCTGTGCCCAAGGGGACACGATCCTCTCCTTTCTGTAAGCACTGTAAGCAACATACTGGTGAATTTTCTACCTTCGTCTCTAATTCTCTCCACTTAGCCCAAAGGTCAGACTTAGTCACAATTCAAGATTTTGTGGGCATTGCCAGTTAAGATGGTTACCACTTTGTTGTGATATGAAGCTCTGCTCACTGCTACAACCAGCACCCAGGCTGCTTACCAGTGGTGCCAGCAGCAGAATGAAAGTGAGAAAGGGCTGGGCATAGTGACTCAAGCCTATAATCCTAGCACTTTGAGACGCTGAGGCAGGAGGATCGCTTGAGGCCAGGAGTTTGAGACCAGCCTGGGCAGATCTCACTATGGGCAACATAGTGAGACTTCGTCTCTGCAAAAAATTAGCCAGTTGTGGTGGCATGATTAGCCATGTGTGGTGGTGTGTGCCTGTAGTCTTAGCTGCTCAGTCAGCTGAGATGAGAGGATTGCTTGAGCCCAGAAGTTAGAGGCTACATAAGCTGTGATTGCACCACTGCACTGCAGACTGGGTGACATAGCAAGACCTCATCTCAAAAGAAAGAGAAAAAAAAGACCAGGCATGGTGGTTCAAGCCTGTAATCCCAGCACTTTGGGAGGTCGAGGCAAGAGGATTGCCTGAGCCCGCGGGTTCTGGACCATCTTGGGCAACATGGTGAGACCTCGTCTCTACAATAAATAAAAATTTTAAAAAATTAGCTGGGCGTGGTAGCACGTGCCTGTAGTTCTGGCTACTTGGAAGGCTGAGGTGGAAGGATCGCTGGAGCCCAGCAGGTCAACACTGGGCTGCACTCCAGCCTGGGTGACAAGAGTGAGACTCCAACTAAGGGAGGGAGGGAGGGAAGGAGGGAGGGAGAGAGGAAGGAAAACTTTGGGGTGAGGTGAGCCAGGAGAAGAAATGAGGGGCATCAGAGTCCAGCCTGCAGTTTATCCTCTCCTCTCCCCACCCTTCTCTCCCCGCCAAACTCCTTGTTGGAATTGGTGTTCCCTAAGATTTTGGAGAGTTCCATTTATTTTAATAGATGTGTTATTTCTTTTACATAAGTGAAGTAGATTGAGTGGGTCGTCTTCCTATCCTGTGACAACAATCTGTGCCAGCCACACTTTGAGAAGATTTCAAACAAAAACGTGGGGGGTGGGGAAGGGTCAGTGGCAGGGACTGTATCAGTGGCACCTCCTTCCCACCCTCCACTGCTCCTCTCTGGGTCCTCTGGGACTGGTGTGAGGTTCTGTAGCTGGGGGGCCAAAGGCTGAGTCTATGCACGAGTCTTTTGTGTAACTGAGCCACTGCCTGAGAGGGAACCTCAGGAGGTGTGGTAGGAAAGATGCTGGACACGCTCCAAGTATGCCACATGCATGCAGCCACCTGAAGCCCAGGCAACCTGCCACACGCTGACCCCACTGGTGCTCACAGTGGTGCTGTCTAGGCAATGTGGCCAGCAGCTTGAGGCATCCTAAGATTTGACAGATCTTCCAGGATTTCAGTTTATGCCTTAGGATTTCTCCATGGTGCTCCTTAGTGCTTCCCCCCGCCCCCTATTTAAATCTTCCTTGCTGTCTAGACTCTGCTTTTGCATGTGTTTGGTAAATCATTGACTGCCTGTCCTCTTCAGATAGAGGTTTCCATCTGGACGACTGGGGGCCTGGACCCACATGACCCCTGGACTGAATGAAGGGTACCCATATGGCTGGGCAGCATGTTGGCAGCAGCGGGCCCATGGTGGTTCCCGCGAGTTATGCCAGATGTCAATCCAGCTCCCTTGTGATGAGATACTTCTGCCAAGTCAAAGGCAGTGACACCTTCTGCTGTGGGACCCGCAGCCCTGGGCTTACTAGGATCAAGTTCTGGAGGAAGCTTTTAGGTCAGGAGAGCTCTGTCCTGGTCTGACTCTCTGTCCCTGTGTTTGCTGGAGGCACTAGCTTGTCTAACAGCATTGTTTGGACACCTCTAAGCCTTCTTTTAGGATATGCTTCCACTACCCCTTGGCTCAGAAGGCAGTTTTCTTACCTGGCCAAATTCCCTGAGCCTTCAAGGGGTCAAGTTTGTAATTCAGAGTCTACCCTGCCCAGGATCTTTAATGGCTCAGCTCTCAAGCTGTCATGCCCAGGGTCCTCCGTAGACAGCACAGAAGTACACAAAATAAAAAGTGTGCGTCTACCTCATTCCTCTTCTCTCCATAAAGCACGTGTGCATGTGTTTATACACATATATACCTGTAGGTATAGTTTTTAACCATAAATGAGATTTTGCTGTACATATGTTCTACACCCCCCTCTTTTTTTTTTTTTTCTTTTTAAGAAACAGAGTCTCTCTGTCACCCACGCTGGAATGCAGTGGCAGGATAATATCTCACTGCAGCCTCGAACTCCTAGGCTCAAGCAGTCTTCCACCTCAGCCTCCTGAGTAGCTGGGACTACAGATGCGTGCCACCATGCCCAGATAATGTTTTCATGTTTTGTAGAGACAACATGTATGTTGCTCAGGCTAGTCTCAAACTCCCAGCCTCAAGCGATCCTCTCACGTCAGCCTCCCAAGTAGCGAGGACTACAGTTGTGTGCCACCATGCCTGGCTAATTTAAAAAATTTTGTGTGTGTGTGTAAATGAGGCCTCACTATGTTGCCCAGGCTAGTGTTGAACTCCTGGCCTCAGGTGATCCTCCCACCTTCACCTCCCGATGTACTGGGATTGCAGGAGTGAGCCACCACACCCAGCCATCCCCTTGCTTTTTTTCAGCTAATATATCATGCAGATCTTCCCAGGACACATAGATTTGTGTCACTGTGCAGTTTTTCTGTGACTCTCCAAGCAGTGATTGACATATCAGGTGCCGGTGTGTGCTGTGTGCCGCTGCCTTGCCTGAAGTCTGCCTCAATACCCTTGAAGTCCATTTCCTCCTGTTCTTGCCTCATTGGAAATGAGAAACATGAGTTTTCCCCACTGTCTGTAAATCACGTGTGAGGTCTTTGAAACTCTGTTAACAATCTCTCTGTACAATCTGGACCTCTACAGAAGCTCCGAGTGAGGCTTGAGGCATTGGGCGGGCAGCAGTGATTTCTACAGACACAATTTGTGAACACCCCTCGTGCCCTGTGTGCACAGACACCTTGGAAGACAAGGGCTCTCCCTACTTTCTTCCCAACCCATCACTATACTAACCTAGTGCTGTTATGGGTCAAACTCAGAAGCAGGCAGTATGACAAGAACTCACCAGAGTTTTCTAGAGAACCCCTGATCCTTAAGGAGGATGGTTATCTTTATTTTTGTTAGTGGTTAAAGCCAGAATGGTCTAATCTAGCTGGTCAGATTGAGACATTCTCTACCTTCTTGCCTTCCACACATCTGCCTGGGTGGCTACATACCCACTTTGCTCAGCAGAGTTCTTACAACAGCACCAGAGAAAGAACTGAGACCACCGAATTGCATATAATCCCCTCAGGTTGTCCTAAGAATAAGGCAGGAGCTGCCACGACCGTTCTCTGAATGTGCAGAATGTGGAGTTGGAGGACTGTATGCTAGTGTGGCCTTTCTGTCAGAGGGCGGCAGGTGGTATACGTGGATTGGCAGGAGGCACAGGTACACATCAGAACCAGCAGCACGAGTATCATCTAATGCAGAGTAAGGCAAGCCATGGACATGGCCAGACTCACTGGGGCTGAGACTGAGGACATCTGTTTTTAGTTAGCATCTTTTGGCAGGAGCTCTTGATGGTAAGAGGCTCCCACATCTTTGGCCTCTACTCAGAGGACATATTTTCGCTGTGGGAAGAGGGGCCCTAACTTTGCCAGGAACAGTTCTGCACCTGACTGTGGTCCTACGTGTGCCTCACTGTATTCACTGACAAGATGTGTTCCCTGACCAAGACATTTGTGTGAAAGCAGGGGGACATCTCAACAGGATAGAGGGTCAGAGGAAGGCGGGACCCAGCAGACCGAGCAGAGCTCATCAACGTGTGAGACTTTAGAGTATTACAAGGGACTGTTTCTCCCCAGCCTCTGTCCAAGAGAAAACCTTGGACTGGCCCAAATTAAAGGTATTTGGAATCTAGTTACCTGTCAAGTTTTCACCTATATCTGGCTATTGCTTTTAAGGATGACTTTCCTAAAATGTAGCTGCTAATGAGTGGTTCCCTTAGGCTCCTTCAAGTTTTAGAGCTTTTTCCTTTTTTTAGTTATATTTCTTTCAGCCAGATAGAAAAACTTGAGATTATTATTTGATTGCTCTCCCCATTATCTCCTCTCCCCTCAACTCTTTTCCTCTTCCAGGATGATCCTAATGTTCCCCATAAAATCCAAGAAGCTCTCAAATCCTGCCTGAAAGAGGAAGAGTCATTTAACATCCAAAACTCCATGTCGCCCAAACTTGAGGGTGGCAAAGGTGACCAGGCTGACTTGGACGTGAACTGTCTTCAGAATAATTTAACCTAAAGCAGAGCAAGAAGAGAGGAAATGGGGGGTGGGGGGGCAGGGGAAGAAACATTATCTCCTCTTGTACAGAGCCTATTTCTTGTAACCATTTGTTAAACTCTTTCTTTTTCTGATCTCATGGCATGCTTTGATGTATTTTGTACAGGAGGCAAAAAAAAATACTTAAAATTAAGCAAAGAAATGGAACGAAATTGCATACATTGGATTGTTTTGTCTGTGCTGTCTGTACATTGCTTCTGCTGCTGTGATTTCTAAATCTGTGCTGTTATTCAACTGACTTTTTTTTTGTACTTTGACCCACCCTTTTTTTGAAATACCAGTAAAAGTTCTTGAAATAAAACTTTTTAAAAAGCTATTCATTTTCTTCATGTCATGGTGTCCACTCCCTTACCCATTCTTACCAGTTTGAGTTGAATTCTTGCCTTCACTGAAGGTGTATATTTAAACATGTTTGAAATCTCAGAAATGGTCTGTGTATTAGTCTGCTCTAGCTACTGTAATAAAAATACCATATGCTGAGTGGCTTAGACAACAGAAATGTATTTTCTTACAGTTCTGGAGGCTGGAAGTACAAGATCACAGGGCCAACAAGCTTGGTTTCTGAAGAAGCCTCCCTGCCTGGCTTGCAAACAGCCATTCTCTTGCTGCATCCTCACATGGCCTTTTCTATGTGCTTGTGGAAACCACTGAGAGAGTGAGCTGATGTCACTTCCTGTTCTTATAAGGACACCAATCCTGTGGGATAAGAGCCCCTCTCTTATCACCTATTTAATCATAATTAACTCCTTAAAGGCCCTGTCTCCAAATACAGTTACATTGGAGGTTGGGGCTTCACCATATGAATTTGAGGGGGGGACCAATTCAGCCAATAACACTCTATATCACCTATTATTAAGAAAACTATCTGGGAGGCTGAGACAGGTAGATTGCTTGAGCTTAGCAGTTCAAGACCAGCCTGGACGACCTAGCAAGACCTCATCTTTACAAAAGAAGTCAAAAAATTAGCTAGGTATGGTGGTATGCACCTGTAATCCCAGCTACCTAGGAGGCCCAGGAGATCAAGGCTTTGGTGAGCCATGATCCTGCCACTGCACTCTAGCCTGGGTGACAGAGTGAGATCCTGACTCAAAAAAAAAAAAAACCCTTTAATTCTTTCATAAGTATTTATTAATATTAAGCACTTACTCTGAGACTAGGAGGTACTATCCTAGATGCCAGGAATGCTTGATGAATGAGATAGACCCTAACCTCAAGAAGTTAATAGCCTACTTAAAAAACAGACTTATAAACAAGTAATCATAATAGTGTGTCAGTATTATAATACTGGTGTGTATATCTGTATTATATGAGAATCGGAGTTAAGAGTTAAGAAAGGCTTCAAAGAGATAAATTGGACTTTGAATGATGAGGCATTTCTCAGGATGAAACAGAAGATGACATTGAAGACAGAGGAAGAATACTCAGGAAAGTAGTTCTGTGTGACTAGAGATTGTGTGATGAAGCTGAAAGGGACAATTTAGGACAGATTGTAAAAGAGCCTTGAATGCCATTGAAGCAACGGGCTAAGGGAGGGTCAGATTTGCTTTCTGAAAAGACAACTCTTAAAACAGTGGTGAAGGCAGACTGAAGATAGAGATTATAAAATTGCGAAGGATTACAGAGAGAAGTAAGAGTTCAAATAGCCAGACTCAGTTTTCTAGAACTTTTTGCCTGTCTTCAATCTGTGATCATTCCAGTAACTGGAATCCCTATAAGTGTGTTTCGGTTGCCTAATTTCTGCTGGATCTCCCTGATTTGTATTTACATGTGCCTCATTTTTTATTTCATGCTGGACATCATATTTGGAAAATTGTTTATTAAAATATTTTGAGGCCTAGGATGATTTCTTTCTCTAGAGAGTGTTTTTGTTTACCTCTGTCAGGTGACCGAGGCACCAGAATTCTTTCAATCCAGATTCAAAGTTGGAGATTTCCTAAGCTGCTGGAACCAAGTTCCAGCCCTGTCAGACTGTGGGGGCAGGTTTGCTTCTGGTTCATCCTGAACCCTAGGGTTCAATCCTCTGGGGTCATGCCCAAAACAGGCAACAGTTTACCAGTGTCCCCCATCTTTGGTGGGCCCTGTACTCCCACTCCCCCCGCTCAGCCCTGCAAGACTTTCAGAAACACAATCCATTCTCTCAGTCACCTCTGCTAGATGGGCAAGCACCTCCAGGGCACAAGTGGTCCGGAAGTTGGGCTCACCTCTCTGGATTCCTGCCCTTTCTGGGATGCCAGCCTAGTAATTCTTTCGTATCTGGTTAGCTCTTTGGTGCTTTTCAGATGTTTGCATAGCTCTTTGGTTGTCCTTAATAGAAGAGTGGGTCCACTTTACCTAGTCTCCCATTCACTAACAACAGAAGCCCTCTGTTCTCGTCTCGGGACTCTTGCCCAGATGGTGTTCAGCTGGTGCCATGAGCTCAGTCTGCTCTTTGCTATTGCATAGGGCTGTATATTGGGGTATGTGTTACCATCTCTTTTACCCACTTTTGGGGGGCTCGGCATGATTCTAAGGACTTCCTGCACTCTCTGGATTAGGAAGCCTGTCTCTCATGCATAGGTACCTCTGGATCCTTTCACAGGGAGGCTCCATCAAGAGGGATTATATGGAAAAGTGCTTTGTAAATTCTAAACCCCATCCAGACATAAGGGTTTGTTCGTATCGTGCTTTGTTTGGATTTTCCCACAAGAGTATTATGAAATGTGTGTCAGAGCCCTTGGCTCAGCCCTACCTTCACAGCACGTGCAGGAAGGATAGGAAAACCCAGATCGGAAGGGGAGCAGGAGACAGTGGAGCCCTGCTGAATAGAGTTACCAGATGTTGCCAAGAGTCTTTGACCCAAAGCAGGGCTGAAGCATTGAACTGGGCATATCGATTTCTGTCTGTGCCTGTTCTCTTGCCTGCCAGCGTTTATGCTTCATGATGATTGAGATCCGTAGGGCTGGCAAGTGCACTCTCTGGGGACCCTCCAGCTCTGCTGTTAGCCGCCCCCCCCCCATCCCCACAGTGACTGTCTAACTCTTGGGACATTCACCCTTTACCCTCTCACCTCGTGCTTTCAGATGGCTGTACCCTTCTCTCTGCTTTTCTAGCCACTCCATAGCCTGCACTGAGTCCTCCCCTTGAAAAAAAGGACAGACTGAAAACGAGGGAAACTCAGGCATCAGGGAGGAAAAGTCATGTGTCTGTGGAGGCCCTTTCACCTAGAAGAGCTGTGCGTGCAGCATGGAACCATCAGTCTATACAAAGCATGGTCATTTATGTGCAACACACCGGTGTTAGTTTCCTAGGGTTGCCATAACATATCACCACAAACTGAATGGCTAAAAACAACAGAAATGTATTTGTCACAGTTTTAGAGGCTAGAGGTGTAAAATCGAGGTGTCAGCAGGGCCATGCTCCCTCTGACAACACAGGGAAGGACCCTTTATTGCCTCTTCCTGGATTCTGGTGGTTGCCAGGAATCCTTGGCATTATTTGACTTGTAGCTTCATCATTCCAATTGCTACCTCTGCTTCCTTTCTTTTTTTTTTTTTGAGTTGGAGTCTCACTCTGTCGCCCAGACTGGAGTGCAGTGGCTGCTCCCGGCCACCGCAGCCTCGACCCGCTGGGCTCCGGCGATCCTTCCGCCTCAGCCTTCCAAGTAGCTGGAACTACAGG
>CAUYQG010293943.1:0-20138 GCA_963574415.1 Tarsius wallacei | reverse complement strand
TGGTTTTTTGTTTTGAGTTGGAGTCTCACTCTGTCGCCCAGGCTGGAGTGCAGTGGCATGCTCACAACCACCACAGCCTCAACCTGCTGGGCTCAGGTGATCCTTTCCGCAGCAGCCTTCCAAGTAGCTGGAATTACAGGCACATGTCACCATGCCCGGCTAATTTTTTATTTATTGTAGAGATGAGGTCTCACCAAGTTGCCCACGCTGGTCTCGAACACATAGGCTCAGGCAATCCCACTACCCTTGCTCCCTTTTACCTCTTTCCTTCTTGTACCTGCGAACCCAAGCACCTTCCTTCTCACCCTAAACTCGTACCCTAAGGTGGAGGAATAGAAGAGAAGGAAGGAGAAATCAGAACCTAAAGCAAGTTTTCAAGAGCCCCAAGAAAGCACTCAAGAAAAGATAAGAAACTCATAAGTAACACAAGCGAGGATTCAAATCCTAATTCCATCATTTATGTACTACCTGTCAGAGCCTGAGTAGACATTACACAACTTTGAGGTCTAGTGTTCCTATCAATAAAGTTTCTAAGTGCTTAGCATATTAACTGATGATAGCTCTAGGCTAGAGAGACCTCTGCCTCTGGTCAGGTGCTTTAGAAGGTCTCAATATGATCCTCCTCTGGCAGGAACTTCTCCCCATCAGGTGCATTGAGTTTCACGTGGCATGGCTTATAAGCATGTGCTAAAGTGTCAATAACTCTAAGTGTAGTCATGGGCCAGTGTTGAAGAAAGCTTGATGAAGAGGGAAGAAAATAAGGCGGTTCTTAGCTCAGAGGTTCAGGTCCATTCTTCCTATACTGCCTCTTTATGGCTAGGAACTCTGAAGCATGTGAAAATTTACTCAGTAAGTCTCACTTTGAACCTAACCTAAAGTAAGAAACAGTAGGAAGATATAGAAATATATTCAATAACAGTTTTTTAGCTTGATTTAGCACTTTTAAATATTTAGCATATGGCCTTCATTTGTACTTTTGCTTCAAGCTCTACAAATGTTATGAATGTATCTACTTGGGACAGTAACTGTGTATAAGTGGACCCTATCATAATTATCACTTCATCAGGTGGTTTTATGGTCAATTAATAAGTATTTATTGGAAACTGTTAGCTTAGAGCACTGTACTAGGCACATGTGGGAAACACAAAATAAATAGAACAAACAGCCAAGACTTCAGGGTGCTAATGACCAGGGTATTATAAATCATACACAACAGAAATTTAAGAATAACCTCAGGACTGTTTAGAATTTTATGAAACCAATTTTATGTGAGGCTTATGGAAAACAATCTCAATTGAATTATAGTCACTCAGGTTCTATAAATCTATGTACACAATGCTATCCTTTCTTTGCCTGATTACATTTTCTCATCTTTGAAAGGTTCTCAAGCCTGGTCTCCTGGGTAACGCCTTCTTGGCTCTTCTTAACTCCTTGCATAGTCAAGGTCATAAACAACATTTAGCTTTTAATTATTCATAATTGTTTCATGTTAATTGGTCTATGTTCCTATGGAGACAGTTTTTCCAAAGCCAGAAATCTTGTGTTATACTTCACTTAAATAATTTTCTCTAAATTGTCCCTTCCTTCCAGCTTCTCCCACTTCCTCTTCTGCCTGCTTTTCTTTACCACATACACTCCATGAATTGCTGTTCTCTCAATCTGCTATTCCTGTACAATACCTTGTTCCATCCCAAATTATAACATGCAATTTAGTATGCATACTACATGCATACACACACAAACTTCTGTGTCTCCTACTTGGTGGAGTACTTAGTAAAGAATGGCTTAGAATAAAGAGCATACAAGAAAAAGAGTTCTACATTCTTGTTCCAGTGAAGAGAGGAAGAATTGTTTGAGTAAATATGAGGTTCTAAAGTAGGCAAATATATGAAGAGGGGAGTAACCATATTATTGGAAGGAGCAGGAGGGAGGCATTGTTGGGAGTTAGGCCCAGTCAAACTCTGCATCACAAGGATCACTTCTTGACATGTGCCTTCTAAGGTCAAGGTGGAGGCCCCACTGCGTAAGCACATGATGAGAGACTCTGAGACCAATCTCTGGCTTCTAGCCCAGGATATCCACAATTGAGGTCAGGGTCTTTCAGCACAACACAGCTGCTGAGACCTCTTGCAGACTTTAAGTTCTATGCCTCAGTTAGGTCCATAGGGCAAGGACTGTCTCACTGACTCTTGAATCTCTAGTACAGACTGGATTTAAATATTGTTTTCATCATTTATAAGTAGTATGGCATTGGATGAGTTATTTAAACATTCTCATTGAAAAAACCCTGAAGTTAAAACTGAATTGTAGAATTATTGCAAAACTGTGGTTACTCAATTTGTTTACATAATTTGTCTCCTTTTAGAGAGAATTTAAGATGACATATAAACATGATAAAACTTAAAATTAAAAAATAAAGATTAGTTTGAATAAGGTTATAAAAAACAGACAGCAGAAGTAGGAAGGATATAGTAGAATCACAGTGATACTATTTTTTAAGACAACAATTGTTAGTTATTGAATTCAAATATGATTCTAGGTATCTCAGAAATTTATAAGGGGAGAAGGATATGATCAGTGACCTGATTCACTATGACCTTGTTATTTAAAAGGTACCAAAAAGATCAAGGCAAACTACTCAAGAATCAAATGAGGTCATAAAAGTATTTCTTCCATGGGTTCAGATAAAGATAAATATGATGGCAGCACATTACAATAGAAGAGCAAAACAACGGTGTCATAGCTTTGCTTTTATTTCTATATATACCTATGACATTATTTGAAAATACAGTCCAATAAAGTAATTCTGGAGAAAGTGAAAAGCATACCAGTGTGGGATTAAAAAGCTGATAGTTTTTAGTTTTATTCTAAGAGGAGTTTTGCAAAGTTTTAGGACAACATTCCAAAAAAATACTGTTTCTCTGAACCCATATTTAATAGTTATTGGGTACTGATTAATGTGAAGTTATAGTTTAAGTATTTGGACTTCATGTATCAAGTTAACAGCAGAGGTCTATACAGTAATAGACAGCTGAGAAGAAGAACAAATGACATTTTCTTATGAAATCTGAGAAGCCAGAACATGTATAAAAACCTTGCAGTGCATGTAGTTGGCAGAGCACCAGTCACTTAGTAGACTTGCAAAAATGATTAGTTTTATTAATATTTTTGAATATATAAATGCATTAATGGATACATTATAGCTATAAATACATACATTTATTAACTGACTGGTTTATCAGTTAGGAGTAAGCACAGAAAACAATGAAATTGAGAGTGGGTTTGAGTTGGATTTTCTGTGAGGAGAAAACATAGATAAAATACTGACTCACCAATTTGCTTAAACCATTACATTTAATACATATTTCCAGGCTTATATTTGAATGCAGAAGGAAAATATGATCTTCAATAAAGTTATGACAGTGACACATTATTATCCAAACTTATATGCAAGTTCTGCAGCAAGCAGAGTTTTTATCAAAATTGTGCCAAACATAGAGAGGAATATGGAGAATATTCTAACCACTCAAGCTGTTCCTAAACTGTTAGATGCTTGTTAAAGACCTAGATGCTTAAATGCTATAAGATTTTCCTCCAAGATTTCATGCCATGATGTCCTGTTGCCATCAACAGCAAGAAAGCTGGAAAAATTGAACAAAACTTTGGTGAGTGAAGTGATAACTTATGTAGCAATCATTTATTGAGTTACAATGATAATAATATATAGTAATTGCAGTAACAATAAAATCTACTATTTATTTAGTTCTGGCCTTGTGCTAGACACTTTAATTTTTGTCATTAAATGTATGTTACATATAAAAAGAGAATAAGCACATTCAGTAGTTACCTCTTATCTATGTTTTTGCTTTCTGTGATTTCAGTCACTCACAATCAACTGTGTCAGAAAACAGGTGAGTAGAGTACAGCAAAATATTTTGAGAGAAAGATTGCATTCATTAACTTTATTACAGAATGTTATTATAATTGTTCTATGTTATTATTAGTAATTATTAATTTATTACTATGCATAACGTATAAATTAAACTTTATCACAGGTATGTACATATATATTAAAAATAGTATATATAGGGATACAGGAGTCACTACGACTTGTAATTTCAGGCATTCATTGGGGGTCTTGAAGCATATTCCCTGTGTCCACGGGAGGGACTACTGTGCATTAATGTTTTAAAATTATAAAATTAGTCTCCATGCACCGGCCAACCAGTTTAAGAAATGCATTAATACCACCATTCTAAAGTATCAGGTGTACCCATCCCCCACTGAATCACACTCTTCGATCCCAGGGTATTGTGCATTAATCATTTCTTTGCTTTTCTTATCACACATATATATCCGGAAGTAATACTTCTTAATTTTGTCTGTTTCTGAACTTTATGTAAATAGGATCATAGTATGTAGTTTCTTCTCTTTTTAGTCAATATTGTTATTAAAATTCATCCATGTTGTAGTCTATATGGGCTAATTCATTCATTTCCACTACCATATAATCCTCCATCATATTAATAAGTCATAATGTACATGTAGACATTTATATTGTTTCTAATTTTTGCAATTATAAACAACCAAGCTGTAAGCATTAAACATGTTCTATTAATTCAGTAGCTATTAAATGACCTTACATTATTCAGTAATTAGTAAATGATCATAGAGAAAGGATATGCCCTGTTTCTCTCCTACTCTCTCAAGGAAACTTTCTAGATAAAAATAATATTTAAATTCTCTTCAGCCAGGCTGGGTGGCTCAGCCTGTAATCCCGCGCCTTGGGAGGCTGAGGTGAGTGGATTGCCTGAGCCCGCGGGTTCGAGACCTGCCTGGGCAGGCGAAACCTCATCTCTACAATAAAATCAAAAAAATTAGCCGGGCGTGGTAGCGCGCGCCTGTAATTCCGGCTACTCGGAAGGCTGAGGCGGAAGGACCGCCGGAGCCCAGCAGGTCGAGGCTGCGGTGGCCGGGAGCGGCCACTGCACTCCAGTCTGGGCGATCGAGTGGGACTCCAACTCAAAAAAAAAAAAAAATTAAAAAAAATAAAATAAATAAATTCTCTTCAACCATGAGTCTATCCAGGTATATGAGAAACTGATCATTTTCCCAATACTCTCTTATCACATATTCTTCTAAAATAAACAGCCTTCTACTGAAATTTTCATCACATATCTTCCTAGAATATTCAGGAGTGTAAAGATTAAATTCTTCTGTGACCTCCTTAAAAAAGACTAAATAAAAATTAGACACTAAGTTTTAAGAAAAAAAAATATATCGATTACATAGTATCTCCACTATTGAAACTTTGAGAGGTAAAATTCTAAGATTTTATAATATCATTAGAGTAAACCATTTAAGATAGTTTACACTTACTGGATATCTGGATGTGCAAAAATAATGGGTAAGATGGTATACAGATAACATAGAACACGTAATTTCTGCCCACTTAAATATATTGCTGAAAACATATTAGCACATAAGAAAAATTCTGGTGTCTATTTCAAATTAACCTTTTTTTCTACCCTGAAGGCAGCAAATTTGGTAGATAAGTTTGAAGTGGATCTTTACAATTATTCACAATTCTCAATGTGAAAATAATTTTAAATTGAAAACATGGAGATAAAACACAGAAATAAGAATGCAAATAGTAACTATACATAATTAAAATATACTTTTGTCACATCCAATTTTTGCATGCCTTTGTTAAATACGCTAAGTTTGCATTAGTTAAGCACAGAACTGGAGGAGGGAAGTAGAAAAATACCTGATCAGCTAGAATAGTTCACTAAATTATTAAACAAAAGTAGCCTATTTTCTTGACTAGTATATGCTTTTGCTTTACTGGTTTTCTTTCTCATTCTCAAATATCAAATCTACCCAGTCCACAAAGTCTTTTATACGCTATGCTTCTTTCCCAGCTATCATCCTTTCCATTCCCTTTACTACCTTCTTGAAAGAGTATTCAGTACCTCCTGCATCATCTTTGTCATATAATTCTATTTCTTTACAGAAAACTAGCTCCTGTCCCTACCTTTCTACTGAAAATACTCTCTGACATTAGAAAACTCCTAAATGCCAAATTCAGAATCATTTCTCAGGGATTATCCCACCTGACGTTTCTGGAGAATTTGCCACTGTTTCTTATTCTTTCCTAGAAATTCTCTTTCCTTGACTTCCATTCCCAAGTATATGAAGTTCATCTCTCTCCTCCCCTTTTACTAAGCTACATGGCACTTGTACTTCCTAGAATGCTTTTTCTTACTCTACTTGCCTTTTCTTCTTTAAAAAATACAAAAATCTCTACCTATTTTTCATGGCTCAACTTACACGTCACTTCCTCTGTAGGTTTCCCCTCCCCACCCAAGACTCAGATTGAATTTAGTCATTTACTTCTCTGTGTTTCTCTAGCGCTCTATGTATACTCTATTTTAGCTATTATTATACTGAATATTAATTATTCATTCATATTCCTGCCTCTTCTACTAAACTGTAAAACTCCTTGAAAGCTGAGATTGAACAGGATTCATTTTTGTATACCCAGTATTTTTTCAGAAAGTACATGGTGGGCACTCATGTGTTTTGTGAATGAGTGAAGAAGTATTGAAATGAGACATTAAAAATGGGCTTCTAATCTGAACAAGAGAATAGATCACTAAACAATCTGCTATTTGAAAAGAGAATTAAACAAATAAAACTGGTATTCCACTGAGCAGAGAAAACATCAAAACTTATGAAAAATGTGTCAAAGAATGTATGATGGTTCTTTTTCTTTTTTTTTTTTTTAAGCAGGATTTATTGAGAAGACTGAAAAGCTCCCACAGTGGGAGGGGCCCTGAGGTTGCCCGATGGCTCTTCAAATACTAAACCCTAGCTAGCGTCATGTTTCCTCACTCTTTGACGAAATTACAATAGCTCTGAGGAAGGTTCACTGAAGACAAAGTTTGATCTGCTATGGTTGACCTAAAGAAAATCTAACTGTATCAAATGTTACATATGAGTCACAGTCACAATTATTTTAAAACTGTTGCCTTCTAGCTAGTCCACACGACTTAGTTAAAACATAAAAAACTAAAAATGTTGGTAACCTCACTTGCATTTAGTTATCACTGGGCCCAAAGGAACTCACTGTAGAACAAATATTGGTAGCATCCAAAAATACATGACATTTTCCTTTTATAACTCCCCTTCTTCCCACAGTCCCCAGTATCCCCCTATGCTTAAGGAAAGTTTGAAACTACCAAAATTATTAGGTCATATAAGCCATGATATATGTAAATGTCAGTATTAAATAAAGCTATCCCATAATCTATTCTAATTCCTTTGGAAAGGTCATGCGGGAAAGAGAAACAGGGCACATCTTTATCGTATAGAGGTACATTCACACAAAGATTGTCTGTATATGCTACAAGGTAAAGCTATGCACTAGCAGTTTCTTTTAAGCAGCACCTTGGGAAAATATACTCTGAACCACATTTTCACAACATTTAAACTACTCTCTGGGAAGATATAGGCTTTTCTAGAAGCTGCAATAACTGAGAGAAACCACTGAGGTGCCATTTGGTAAACTGCAGCTTCAGTGCACTCAATATTACCCTAGTGGCCTGAAAGAGTTAATGCAACATCTAGCAGTACATGACTTAACCTTATGGGAATTTTTTCTAGACTAAGAGTATCTGCCTTAGATCATTAAGAACATTTCCTTTGACCTTCAGCTTCTTACACACAATGGCCGTTGATAAGAAATGCTCTTACCTAATTTTTAGAATAGATTAAATTAATAATTTGAATATTTTATCAGAAGCAATATTAAATACATTACTGAAACTTTTCTTTCTGGCAAGCAACACACCATACTTTAACATTATCTTTCAAAAATCATTTTAGTTATCAAGAATGTGGATGTGAATTTAAAAACTTAGGACCCAATATCAAAAGATCTCTACCTTTAACAAATAAATTAGGCAACATAGACATTAACTCAAGCCACAAATATTTTGTACTATATTATGTGTTAAGCCCTGTGATAGGCCCTGGAAATACAATGGTAAATAAGAGTCTCTTCACAACACTGTTATTCTAGTGGTGAAATAAAAAAGTAACTAGAGAATTATATTCTATAAAACAAATACAACGTTCTGCATACTTTAACAATTTTAAAGTTTCCATTGGTCAACTGTTTTATTGATATCATAAAGCTCAGTGATTAAAATGTAAAGAAATCAATTTTAGATGTAACACTTGTATATATTCATAATATTAAATTTGGTGGTTATTTTCATAATAAGAAACAACATTATGATAATGTAAAACTGGATCACTGAAGATAAAACTAAATGAATTTGGCTCTTCAATTCACTCTTCACACATTTAAAAATAATCTTGTGCAACTAAAATGAAAATCTATTTCTTGGGACTTTTCCTCCTTTCATTATTTACCCAGCTTCTTATCTACATAAATTATTTAAGGATTTAAATGATACATTATTTTAACCCTTCAGATCAAAATGTCAACCTCAGTATTAATTTGTAGCTTACAATATGTAAGGATTATTATAAGAATTTATTCTGATCCTCTAAAGCTCATGCTTTCCTTCTCCTTTCTTTATGTTCTTTTTCCTCCCTCAAATACCTAGTATTTTCTTATGTGAAACACATAATTAAATAAAAGATGGAACAAATTGTTTTTAATGTAAAGGGAAAAAAATTAATTAAAAAAAACAGATTTAAAGTGAAGGCATATCCCTGACACCATGTTTTTATCAGCTTACTAAAAAAGCAAAAACACTCAACAATAACCATAACATGTAGGTTAATATGATAAATGCTAGGAGTCACTGAGAATCTTCTAGAAAGTCCAAGGCTTCAGGAGGGTCATAGGCTGAGAAGGAAGTGATGACCAAGGTAATGAAACCTAGAGCAGGTCTCTGCAATATATTCTGACAATCAATGGGATGAGAGATGTCATGGCAAAGTTATTCACACACTTTATTCAGGAGAGAAGTTGGCTTTCAGCCTTAATACAATATAGTCAATATTCAATCATGGATATTCCACATTGTACCCTCTTTTTTTTGAGACTTAGCAAAATGGATATCTTTCAAGATTCAACATTTGGTAAAAATTAATTAGTCTTAAGTTCTATTAGTTCATTAGAATACATTTTTAAATTCAAACTCTTTCAGAAATTTAAGAAAGTTTACTATTATAACTTTACATTTAGATAGTCCCTTGGATCTATAAGGTGTTTTGCAGCTTAAAATGTTGATGTTGTTATAGGGTCATTTAATTTATACAGAAGACCTGTAATTTAGTTGTTATTTGCAGGTGAAGTAACTAAGATCACAAAAATGTAGTTCCACATCAACATGTGCCAAAAGAGGAATTCAAATTCTTCATGTATTCTAATTTAAATTCTATAGCTGTCTCTATTGTACCTCACGGTTTACTGAACAAGCATTTCCATAGTTTCAAATTAAGAAAAAAAAGGAAGACTGAATTTACAACACTGAGTGCAAAATATGATAGTTTTGAAAATATCTGTCAGACGAGCATATAGGTAATTATAATAAGTAATTGTTTTATTTTCTTCCTGTAGCTTTAATAAAAATACCTTCAATATTAACAAATTTAAGCCAATGATATGTACAAATCTTAAGCTAATCTTGTTTATGAAAATCTCGGGCTTTCTTGGAAGGCAGTTTCGTAAAATTCTTGAATGGAAATCTGGACCCAGGCCTTGTTTCTCCGGCACTCCATAGGATGACTCAGTGGCAACATACTTGCATACAGTTACTACAAATTCCCAGATGGTGAATCTATGGACAGTTGAAACAGACAAAACTAAGAACTCTGACTCTTGTTTAGTCATGACAAAGGCTTCTTTTACCTTAGGATTTGAAATGTTTTTATAAAGAATCTACCTGTAGATTTTTACAATGCCTCTGAGTTTAAAATGGCAACAATTCTTCTGCTTTAATGCATCATGTGGTAACACTTATCTCAATCCACTCACAGAAGCTGAAATTCTTAATAATTATAATAAAAAATAATAATAATCCTTTATATCTGAAAAGTGCACTCCCATTCACAAGTGCTTTCAAATACTGGATCTGATCTTCACAATATCTCTACCTACAATGCTGGTATCCACTCGAGGTCTGTTCATAGCTTTATCTCCCTTTCTTTTTTTTTAAACTCCTTTCACTCTTCACAATATCCCTAAGAAACATTATCCATACCTATGATTTCAACCACCACCTATACGGCGATAATGGCCAGATCTCTGTCTTCAGTTTAGTGCTCACACCAGAGATGCTGACTGACACATGTAGCTGTCTCCTGAATGGCTCCCAGGGCTTACCATTGGTAGCCAGTACTCAGCATGCATGAACTGTTATTTTCTTCTCCAGACCTGCTCTCTGTTGAAGTTCTCTAGGATAGTTAGTAACACCATAATCTATTCACCTACCCAGGCTGAAAATATGAAAGTCTCAGTTTCTCCCTCCCCCTCCTCCTCATAACTCACATATTAACTCACAGTTATTAAATTTTATTTTCACTTCTTGAAATATGTCTTCAGTGGGGTTTCTCTTCCTTTTCCTAAATTATTTTCATAGTCCAAGCCCTTTCCTTTTCTTTCCTGAAGAATTACAAAAGCTTCCTATTTTTACCATTTCCTCTCTGATTCCACATCCACACCATCTTCCAACTCTTCCACCAGAAAGATGCTCCTAAACACACAAATATGGTCAGGATACTCTCCTATTTAAAAACTTCAGAAAAATTAATCTGGTTTTGGTATAAAACCATGACAACAGGATAAATTCCAATCTTCTTGACAGAAAAAGACAGAGACCTTCACAACATGACTCCAAATCATATCTTGCTAACCTCATCCTCCTCACATTCTGAACACAATAAACAAGCTATATTTGTTATTCCCTAAACAAGATCAACATTTTCACCATTTTATGCCTTATATTCTAACTAAAGGAAATTCCCGACTATTAGAAATCCCCTACCAGAAGCTACTCAGGGGCAGGAATTTCTCTTATTCATCTTTATGTCCCAGGTAGTTGGTATTGTGCATAAACTTAGTTGAATCAAGTAATGTATCTGCTTGTGAGAGACACAGTGATATCTCAACTTTACACATGTTTGGAAAAGTCATATAATCAGACAGGCAAAGCTAGAGTTATGGTATTTCATCTTCCTCAACTACAAAATGATCAAATAGTTTTTGTAAGAATCTAATTTTAGAGAGTGTTAAAAATAAAAAGAGCCAAATTAAAAAAAAGAAGCTAATAAATCATAAACCCTGTTTGAATCCCAGTACAGAACAGACATAATGCATATAGTCAGTAGAATTGGAGCTGCAAATAAATATGTTTGGAAACCAAAAAAGTTAAAGAGACACAATATATAGAAATTTCAAAATCTGGTACATTGAGATACATAGCCAATAAATATTAAAGGCAAATTACACTTCCCTTAGAAAAAATATTTGCAATAGATGACAGATAAAAATCATTATTATTTTTAATAAGTAAAAATGTGTTATAGATAAATTGGAAAAAGTTCTAGTTTTGCTTCAATAACATGATATAAAATGCAATTAACAAATGAGATACAAGTGACTATACACCTATGTAATGTTTAACATTATTTAGGAATACAATAAATGAACAAACACTGAGATAAAATGTTTAACTAAATATTAATAAAACATAAAATTATTCAGTTTTCATAATAATTACTTAAAATTGACACTGTCACATATCCTTGATGAGAGTGTAAATCCAGTAAAACTTTTCTGGCAAAAAAAGCATGCACCTAAAGCTTTAAGACCCAACAAAGAAAGAGAACTACAGGCCAATATCCCTGATGAACATAGATGCAGAAATACTCAACAAGATTCTAGCAAATCGGATCCAACAACACATCACAAAAATCATCTACCATGACTAGTAGGCTTCATTCCCCAGATGCAGGACTGGTTCAACATCTGAAAGACCATAAATGTAATTAAATACATCAACAGATGTAAAAATAGGAATCACATGATTATAACATTAGACACAGAAAAAGCTTTTGATAAAAACCCTTGAACACCTAGGCATAGAAGGAACATACTTCGAAATAGTAATAGCCATCTTCAGTAAACCCACCGCCAAAATATTGCTAAAGGGCCAGAAATTGGAAGCATTTCCCCTGAAAACTGGAACAGGATAAAGCTGCCCACTGTCACCCCTCCTGTTCAACATAGTGCTGGAAGTCCTAGCTAGAGCAATCAGACAGGAGAAAGAAATCAGGGGTATCCAAATAGAGGAAGTTAAGTTATCCCTCTCTGCAGAAGTATAGACCTTGAAAACTCAAGAGACCCTGTCAAAAACCCCCTTACACTGATTAAAGACTTTGGTAAAGTCTCAGGGTACAAAATCAATGTGCAAAAGACAGTCGCATTCTTTTTTTTCTTTTCTTTGAGTTGGAGTCTCACTCTGTTGCCCAGGTGGGAGTGCAGTAGCATGCTCATGGCCTCCCCATTGTTGACCAGCTGGGTTCTGGCGATCTTTCGGCCTCAGCCTTCCAAGTAGCTGCAACTGCAGGCACATGCTACTGCGCCCGGCTAATTTTTATTTTATTGTACAGACGAGGTCGCGCCATGTTGCTGGGCTTATCTCAAACCCACAGGCTCATGCATTCCACTCAACTCGGCCTCCCAAAGTGCTGGGATTACAGGCTGAGCCACTGAGCCCAGCCTAAAATTGCATTCTTATATACCAACAACAAACAGGAAGAGAAACAAATAAAAATCACAATCTCATTCACAAAAGACACACACACACACACAACAATTAGATACTTTGGCATCTTCCTATCCAGAGAATTGAAGGAACTTTACAACAAAAATTTCAAAACACTGCTCAAAAAAAAAACAAAGACAACACAAACAAATGGAAAAATATTACATACTCATGGATTGGAAGAATCAACATTGTTAAGATGTCCATCCTACCAAAGGCAATCTACATATTAAATGCAATACCCATTAAATTACCAGCATCATTCTTCTATGACCAGGAAATGACACTACAGAAATTCATATGGAAACAGATACATCCATAAATAGCCAAAACAATCCTCAGAAAAAGAAACAAAGCAGGAGGTATGACACTTCCAGGCTTTAAACTTTGGTATATGGCTACAATAATCAAAACAGCCTGGTATTGGTAGAAGAACAGGCATATAGGCCAAGGAAATAGGATAGAGATTCTGGAAGCAAAATCTCAATTTCTCAACCAGCTCATCATCAACAAAACCTCCACTTAACCACTGGGGAGAAGAGAACCTATTCAGTAAATCGTGCTGAGAAAACTGACTGACCACTTGCAGAAGATTAACGCAAGACCCCTACCTAACACCAGACACAAAAATCAACTTTAAATGGATCAAAGACCTAAATGTAAAATCTCAAACTATAAGAACCTTAGAAATGATCATTTGTATACCTAACCCTGAATTGTACCCCACATCTTCAAAATAAAAATGTTTAAAAATTGAAAGTTATACCATTTCCTCTTGTACATAAAGTGTAATAAATTCTTTAAGATTTAGAAAATCTTCCTTTTCTTTAAGATTATATTATCCTAAATTCACCTGAGTTGCAATTATATGACTTTATCTAATTACACTGTCAGATGCACCACGAACAAAGAAATATTCCAAAAACTTCATAACATATTGTTTTTCTACTCTGAAACCTTCAATAACTTTCTACAACTTGAGAAGTTGAGTAGTAACTTTCCACCTTGACCTTAATGATATGGCCCAAATTTACTTGTTTGGATCTTGTTTTCTAACAAGATTAGACTATAGTGTCTTCTTAAAACTTTCTACATTTTCCTGATATCACAAATTGCTGTACACTATTTCGTTTGCTGGAAATGCCTTTTCTGCTGTCCATAAATAAGGGTTCCAATCCTAATTGCACTTTAAATCCAACTACCAAAACTATGTCTTTCATCTAGTTTTTTTCTCATCTATAAAATGAGGATAAGGCAATCTTAAGTGACTATTGTGAAGTTTTAATAAAATAATGTCGAATACACAAAAAGGCAAAATAACATTTATGGAATGAATAGTTTCCCTACCAAAGTATGGATATACTATATTTTCTTGCACGTTCACTGTGCAAATAATGAAGGAAGGGAAAATTTTATTTTAATGAGTACCTGATGTTTACTAAGCTCTATAATGTATATCTCTCTAAAGCTGATTGATTTGACCTAAATTTCAATTTGTTTTGAAATAGATCTGGAAGTTTTTCAATTGTTTCATATATCTGTGTTCAGGTTCCTGTTTTCTACTACTTTTGTCTCTCCTCCAATGTTAAATACTGTTTAAAACTCAAATAATTTTGTAAAATCTAATGTCCAAATGAAGTATCCAATGCTTCCTCTCTTTGTCATTGAAAGACAGGCCCCAGTAAGATCTGTTACTTAACACAATATTCCCTTAGTGCTCTTAATATGAAATACAAAAAGATTGGTAATATGATTTTCCCTTTTTTTCTGTGTCAAAAACTTTTGTATTATAAAATAAAATGAAGATACAGATAACCACCCAAAAGTATACTTCTATTAATTATTCAAGACAAAACTCCTGTGGCCACCACTCAGGTCAAGAAATGGAACTTTGCCAGACACCATAGAAGTCTCCATGTGTCTCAGACCAATCAAATACCCTCCTTCGCTCAGTAGTAAGTATAGCCTGACTTTTGCAATAATTCCTTTCTTATATTTTTTATAGTCTATTCCTGGACACCATAGCTTTCTGTTTCTTATACTTTATAGGTTCTTACTCCATCCCTTTCTTTTCCTTATGACCAATTTGTTGAAAAGCTTGAACCATTTGACCTATAACTTTCTCTAAAGTCTGGATTTTGCTGATTGCATGCACATGGTGCAGTTTAACATATCCCTGAAATCCATTTTTAATACCACCTTTGGAACCAATGATTTTCTAAATTATAAGCAAATCACACCAATGATAAAAATCTAATTCCATCAAAGAGTAAAAATGCCTTGTGTAATCTTATTTGGAAGTAAAAGCCTAGTCTAGACTAAAATTCCTAGTTAACAAATTCACCACAAATATTTGTTCTAATGGAGTTACATGGTGTATCTAGAATATATAATCAGTCAAATACCATTTAAAATATTTGCCTTGGCAATATACTATGTAATTTCTGTTTTCTTAAATAACAGACCTAAATTTTTTTGTTTCTTTTTTTAATCTTAATCTTGAACGAAAGCAAGTTTTTGTTTTGTTTTGCATCCCTGAGAAATTAACTGTAACATACATCAAAATATAGCAAGTAGGGTAGGAGAGACATGTTTGTAACAGGGAAAAAACATCAACACCTAGCGATTTGACATGTATTGCCCCTTACCCACAGCAAGAATAACACACAGAGCCAAGGGGTAGCAATAATTAGTGTGTTCTGGATGGGAGAAAGAGAGATAATGGACATATAATCAAAAATACATATTGTATGAGATAGGAGACATGATAATTGGGAGAACATAAACTGACAGCTTATAAAAAATGCTCACTTCTTTCCGTAATTTATCATGCCCATAGTGCCTAAGGATATGATGCAGGCAAAACTAATACTGTTCCTACTATCATGGAATTTACAGTCTAGTGGGGACACATATGGTAATCAAGTAATGAAAGAAATACATATATTTAATACGGTGTGGTAAGAGCTAAAAAATTGAGCTTAGACTATATGAGTTAATATAGGGGAATAGGTCTAGAATAGAAAGGAAGGGAAGGCTTCCAGGAAGGATGGAGGTTTGAGAAGAGATCTGAATGATGATTAGGTCTTAACTAGATGAAGGATTGATGGGGACTTTTGAAGGAAGGACTACAGCAAACCTGTGTGAGAAAAAGTAGTTTCTTTTTAGAAACTGGAGTACGGAAAGAATATCATTCACACTGGAAATAAAGGGAGTGTGATAGACAATGAAGTTGTGGGGGCAGGCTGGGCCACACAAGACATTGGAAAGCATTTTTAAAGCAAGAGAAAGTCTCAAATATTTTAAGCAGGTGTGTGACATGATCAAATTCATACCAGAAATAACTTTTTGGCTGCAGTATGAGAAACAGGCTGAAGTGGGTCAAGAACAGATGCAGGAAGACTTGGTTAGGAACATATTATAGTAGTCCCAACAAGAAATAAGAGGCATCTTGTAGTGGCAGTGGTAGAGGTGGAGAAAAAGGGTTGGGGACAGTAGGCAACATTTCTATAGTGAAAAACAATGTCACAGAAGAATCAGACTGCTTCTTCAGCTTCCAAAACTATAAACACCAACAGATCAAATCCTTGAAGCTATGCTAACAGAGCTGATTGTGGGTCTTTCCACCTAGACCTATCGGGCTGTAAGCCTTAGCAAAAACAAGAGAGACTCCATATGTCCCCATTCCTGTACACTCTGCTATACTACAGTAAGCCACAATTCTTTTATATTTTGAAGGAGTAGTGTGTTGTCATACAATGGGCACAAGTTTTTCTCTACACAGACTTCAATTTGAGATATACTATTTGCAAAGCACTGATTTTGGGGAGGTCATTTATCATCTCCTAGTTTAAGTTACCTCAGCTCTGAAACCAGGATTCAAATTAAAATACACACACACACACACACACACACACACACATATATATATATATATATATATATATATATATATATATCTGAAGATTCCTGCCTCTGTAGCTAAACCTTAGCTTATGTGCAATAAATGACTGATGAATGAATGAATGGATGTCTCCATTACATGAGTTTAAAAATCTTCTCACATAAGTGTTTGTGAGTACGATGGATCTGTTCCAGTACAGAACTCTTATTTCCGCAACCTGGCAAATAAAAGTGTGGGCAGTGAAAACAAAAGGGGAAGAGTCAGGCCAAGGGTCTGGAGCCAGGATTTCTATGTATTCAAATTGTCTCCCATCCTGACATAACTGCATACAAAAAGAGAAAAGAACAGAATCCAAGGCATGGCAAACTAAAACATTCATTTTCTATTTCTTTAAGCTATTGTAGATTTTTAATGCTAAAATGAGGGTCTCAGTGAGGATTCAGAATCAATTTTCTGAAGAAATGGAGCCATTTATAAATCCCACCTTGAGAAAGCCAAAAGGACAAAAAGAATGCATTGTTAGTGTAACTACACATTTGTACTTCCTAGCACAAACTTCAAAAATACATTTTTAAAACCCAAATGGAATGCAAAGCTAAATTTGTTTTCATGGGAGACTAACTGCTGACTGAAGATGTGGCATTTAAGGCATACACCATGGAAATGAGATTGTATGAATCATGTCTTCTTCAGGCCTACTCAATCCACCCCTGACTGACAGGTCCAACTTCATTTATACAGAAAGGGTCTCTTTGATGAGACAATTTAACATATGACTAACTGGGTGATTTAGATAAGTGTTAAGGAATGGTATTTCCAACACCTGGTAGCATTTTCCAACTATAAGTGATTAAGAAGAATATATACTGAGAGAGAAAAATTTTTTGCAATTATTTTAAAATTGAATAACAAGAATAGAATAGTAAGATTTAAGAAGTAAAGGGAAGTTTGTGAGAGCATTCACAAAAAACAGTTCAATTAAACTAATATTTACTTCAGGCCTACCATGGGCCTGATGCTGAGCCCACAAAACAAGCAACTTGACTTAAGGAGTTTCTAAATGAGTTAGTCAATACAAAACAGTGTGTTTGGAGCTGAAGTAGAGCTATGGAGAGAAAGAAAAGTAGAAAGTAACTAATTTTGCCTGGGGTAGAAGAGAATTATTAAAGAGATAACACGAGTATATAATTTTGACGGTCAAATAAGAGTTCTCTACCAGTACCACTGAGAACAAGACAGAGGAAAAAGCTTTCCATTCCAAGGAAACCTGCCCACACCCAAATGAAAGGGTTTGCATTCTCCCAAGACAGTATAAACATCTACATGCTCCATTGAGAAAAGTGGTCATGCATTTGAAAGGCTGTGCATTTTAATGAAAAAGTACTGGGCAGAACCTTAGACCTCAGTAGGAAATTGAAACCTGAAATCTGTAAGTTCCCTTTTAAATCTAACATTCGATGATGGTATCATGATCTCAGAATTACAGGGGTAGAAAGAATTTTGTCCATCATACTTGTCCTCCTTAAAGCCTACAGGATAAGGAGAAACGGAACTAACCATGTTGATTACAAAAAGCCTTTCAGAATATCAAGGTCAAGGGCTTGTTTATCCATGGGAAGAATAAGTTACCCTTTAATTTCCAGAATACCATTGTGTAAAAAAAATATAATAACCACAGGCGTGAGCCATACCTGTGATTTTTTTTTTTTTTTTTTTTTTTTTGAGTTGGAGTATCAATCTGTCATCCAGGCTAGAGTATAGAGTGGCAAGCTCATGGCCACCCCAGTGTCGACCTGCTGGACTCCAGCAATCCTTCCGCCTCAGTCTTCCAAGTAGCTGAAACTACAGGCACACGCTACCATACCTGGCTAATTTTTTTGATTTATTGTAGAGATGAGGTCTTGCCAAGTTGCCCGGGCTGGTCTTGAACCTGTGGGCTCAGGCAGTCCACTCGCCTCGGCCTCCCAAAGTGCTGGGATTACAGGCTGAGCCACCGAGCCCAGCCATACCTGTGATTTTAAGTTTTCTAGAAGCCACATTGAATAAAGTAAACAAGAAACAGGCTAATCAATTTTAATAGTATATTTTATGTAACTCAATATTTCCAAAATATTATCAGTTCAATATATAATAAAAATAAAAATTAATGACATATTTTACTTTTTTATACTAAATTTCCGAAATCCAATATGTTTTTTACACTTACAACATATCTCAGTTCAGACTAGTGACATTTCAAATGCTCAATAGCCACATGTGGCCAGCGGTTACTCTATTGGAGAGCTCTATTATATCTTCAGAAACCATAGGATAGCCCTAGGGCATCCACATTCTTCCCTCACATAAGGATTTAGGCCTAAAATTTATTGTTATAGCTGAATTTGATATAGATTTAAGGCTTTTTATGCTTAGAAAGTTTCCCCCGGGAGTAGTAACATTGCTCTTACTATCACTTCAGCAGGAAAGAAGACTGGGAATTAGCTTTGGGGCAAGGAGTGGATATCACTGAGATAGGAAGGAATCTACCATCGATTCAACTTCCCTTATGTATAAGAAACTATGAAGGGCTTGTACATGTTAATACATTCAAATCTTAAAATTAAATCTATGTTTATGTGATAGACACTACAGTTGAGGAAATTAAGGTTAAGGCAGGCTAAATAACTAGTTCAGGCTCACACAGCTGGGAAGAGGTAGAAAAGAAAGTAAAACCTAGAGCTGTGAGACTTTGGTAGCAGAGTTACTTTGTTCATATGAAATTCCACAGCAATTATAGTGTGAATAGTCCAGAAACCTGAAATTCTTCTTCTGATCTTTGAAACTTTGCATCTAGTAACCTTTTCACCAGCCTGGGCCAACTCTTTTCTAAACAGTACTTGAAGTCTCTCTCAGTTTCTTCCTCTTAGTGATGCATCAAAACCCTCTTTATCATTTCTTCATAAGATTACTGAATCAAAACCAATTCCAAAGCTTTTCCCTTTGTCTTTAAACAGAGGGGTAATGTTTACACTCTTTCTAATTATTAAAGCTGTTTCATAAACTATCTGAAAGAAAAGTCAGTGGTTCTGGAAGACAGTATGGTATCTATGGGAAGGACTTCCATCTTTTTGCTTTTAACTTTGGGTATGTTAATTTGGCTTTCTAAGTTTCAGTTTTAGAGTCTGGCAAGTAAAGTGGTAACACTCACCTAACAATTTAATAAATTTAAATGAAGTCATCTCCAGAGTAGAAGAAGACCACTACTAGCACAAATTTATATATGTCTATATCTATATTATGTATCTTATATACTATTATATATGGAATTGTTTTAATTTTTTGATAAAACATTATTGATATAAAGAAATGCAACTGATTTTTATATGCTAATTTTATTTTTTGCTGAATTGATTTGTTTTAACAGGTCTATGTGTGTGTGTGTGTGT
>CAUYQG010293942.1:0-17049 GCA_963574415.1 Tarsius wallacei | reverse complement strand
ATCTCTACAATAAATCAAAAAATCAGCCGGGCGTGGTAGCGCGCGCCTGTAGTTCCAGCTACTTGGAAGGCTGAGGCGGAAGGATCGCCGGAGCCCAGCAGGTCGAGGCTGCGGTGGCCGGGAGCGGCCACTGCACTGCACTCCAGTCTGGGTGACAGAGTGAGACTCCAACTCAAAAAAAAAAAAAAAAAAAAGAAGTTTTAAAAGTCACGATCAAATATATGCATCTCACACATATTGGAGAACACTAGAAACATTGTCATTAAAGTCTCAAACAAAGGAAGGATGTCCACTATTGCTTCAATTATTTACCATTGCTCTTGTAGTGCTGGAGAAACAAAAATAGACAAAAAGTTAAAGGTATAAAAATTACAAAATGGTTAATATTATCATTATTTGAGCTGGTTTCAGTATATACTCTGAAATGTAAAAGAACCAATTGGACACTCATAAATATAAGAAAGGGATTGGCCATAGTGGGAAACTGTCAGGGGAGAGGAGTGGGATTGGCAGTTGAGGGAAACTGCCAGGGGAGGGTACCTGCATAATCAACATTTGTATACCTAACCCTGAATTGTACCCCACTTCTTTATAATAAAAACTTAAATAAATAAACACTCATAAATAATAATAGAATGCAATTATGTGACTGGGTATAAAATTAATGTACACAAATGACCATCACATTTACAAACCATAACCAATTAGAAAAAATGGAAGAATATACCTCCGTTTACAGTAGCCACACACACACTGAAAATATTTGAAAATAAATATAACAAGAGATGTAATCGAAACTTTTCAAATGTCAGTTTAACATGCAAAAGAAAGTGTGAAAAACGGAAAGATCAGCCATATTTTATGATTAGTAGGGTTGTTATAGTAAAAGTGTAAATTCTCCCAAAGTAATGTGATCTCATTAAGAATAATAACAAAAGTTTTGTTTGCAACTTTAGAATCACAAGCATATTCTGGAATTCATTTTGGAAAAAAAAGCAAGAAACTCAAAAAATAAACACAAATAAGAAAAAGCTAGCACTGCCAGACATTAAAAATATGTTATAAATTAAAACAACTTAAATGATCAATGAAGCACAGTAGAAGTAGACCAACTACATATCAAAATTTCTTTTAAATAAAGATGATAGCTTATATCCATGGAGAAGAGATGGATTGTTCTGAATTTTAGTTAGACAATAGGATAGCCATCTAAACAATAAAATAAAAATTGATCCACACATTGCATCTTATGCCAAGATAATCTCCAACTGGAAAAATATTTTCATTTTAAAATTAAATAAAACTGAAAATAGCTGGGATAATACTTTCATAATCTTAGAGGGAGGATGTACTTTCTAAATATAAAAAACCCATAAGCCATAAAATATTGAAAAAAATCTATAACCTAAGTTTTTATTTAAAGTCTGCTTAGCAAAAACCACCACAAGGAAAGCCAAAAGACAAACAAATATCAATTTGGAAAACTACCTTCAGTTCACACATGTAAAAACTTTCTACAAAACAAGGAGAAAAGCATCAACAAAACAATAAAAAATAGAAAAGAAAATGAACATATATTTCACAGAAAAAGAAATACAAATGGTTCTTAAACACATTTTAAAGACTCGTCCTCACTCACAACGAAAGTAGATCAAAACTATGCTAATATATAATAGTTCTCCTAACAGACTGATGATACTGTGAAGTGCGATAACATGCTCTACTGAATTGATGAGAAGAAAGATGCTCTTTCATAATGTTGCTGCTGAGTGTATGAATTGGTAAGCCTTCATGGAGGTAACCTGGCAATACTTACCAGAATTACAAATTTGCATGCCTGCTAAACCAACAGCATGACTTTAGGGAATTTATCCTACAGACATTTGTATGTGCTTATTCATTGTAGCATTGTTTGTGATTATAAAATATTGGAAACACTCAAAACATTCAAAAAGGCATGGATTAAATAATGTGGAAGTCTTTTAGGTAACGATCTGGAAAGAATATCAGAATATAATGTTAAATAAGAAGCATGCTTCCATTAGTAAAACAAAAATTTAAAGGGGGGTTATGGAAGATATATTTGCTACTACATGTGTTTTCAATACTATATTTATAAAATAACTCTGGATGGATACATATGAGAGAGGTAGCAGTTACCTCTGGAAGAGAAATGGGGTGGTAGAAATAGTGGTGAGAGAGGTAAATCATCATAATGTCAGAACTTCAAGGATAAAAAAGAAATTAAAATAACTTTGAGAAACAGTGGAATGATTTTTCTAAAATTCTGAGGGAAAGTGATTAGGAACCTATAATTTATGCTTAACCATACTACAAGTGTAAGAATAAGATACATTTTCAGACATGCAAAAATGTAGATAATTTGCATACATCTGTATAAAAAATGCCTTACAAAAGTTATTCTAGCCAAAAAAAAAGGGGATATTATACATAAAAACTTAAGATAGAAAAAGCAATGGCAGTTGACAATGACCTGAAAGAAGCACTGGAATTCAGTGCTTCTGAAATTCTCTCTCAAGATTTGTAGCTTGGACTTTTCCATAGGAGGAACCTCCTGTAGTGAATAACATTTACACAAACCTAATATTGCAAGTGTTATTTGCTATTTTATTTGTTTTAATACTTTAGAATTAATACAAAGGCAAAGCCAAAGACAATTATAGTTACAGGGTAAAATTGGACACATCTCAATTATGTGAAACTGAAAAGGAAATACAAATGGTTCTTAAGCACATTTTAAAGGCTCGTCCTCACTCACAATGAAAGAAAAGTAGAGCAAAACTATGCCAATATATAATAGTTCTTCTAACAGACTGGTGATACTGAGAAGTGTGATAACATGCTCTATTGTACTATAGCAAGATCAAGTGATATCAGGCAATGTAAGTGAGCCAAATTCCTCATCTTTCAGAGTGGGACAGTAACAGATTACAGATAAGGCTAATAAGTCAAGGAGCATAATTATATGCTAGTTATCTAAAATACTAATAAACACCAGAAAAACCATTTTTTAAAAAGGAATCCACTTGAAGTATTTACCTCTGGGAAGAGGGGCTGGGAATTAGAGAAGGGGGAAAAGAAATTCTTATTTTTCACTTTAAGACCTTTAATGGAGTTTAATTTTTTACCATGTGCAGTTAATTTTTAAACTAGCATACAAAAGATAAAAAGGTGTCGAGGGGAGGATTAACTTGCTCAAGATCACCATACGTCTCTTAAGTGGTGGAGCTGCATTCCAACCTAGATTCATTAAAGTGCAGAGTCTGGTCCTCGAGCTGAAGCAGGCATTAGAATCCCTTATTAATTTGCTAAAACACAGATTGTTGGGCCCCACTCCCAGAGTTTCTAATTCTGTAGACCCAAGTTCATGGGGCCTACGAGCCTGCATTTCTATCAGTTATCAAGTGATGGTGATGCTGCTGGTCCAGGGACCACACTTTGAGAACCACATACTACACTGTAATCCCCATTTTTAAAGTCAACCATTTGTAAAAATAATTATTTTTAATCTAGCAGCAGTTTTGAACATAGTGGTTTGGCAATTATCTTTTTTGGCTAGAAGGAGAATGTGGATTTTGTTTCTCCATTTCTGACTCCACAGACATCAGAAGATAGAAGGTCTTGTGAACTAACCTATTATTTAAGTGATTCCCCACTTGTTCAACTGCCTTCCATTTCTTCATTGCCACTTATGAGGCCTATGTAACAGCCAGGCCCAGGAGTGAGGCCTTACCCAACAGACCTGGTAAAAGAAAAGAAAGAAATTATCTCAGGATTAACATGTATTCACACAAATTTAATTGCTGACAAGTAGTGGTTTCCATGTCACTATGGAAATCTCTGAGCAATCTGAACAGCACACCAAATGGTTTAGAGGAAGCCTCCACCTAAGGGGTTGAGTTGACAACTTAATTTAAATGATGTAAAACCTCAGTGTTATCATCTCAGCCCTGCACAAGGCAGACAATAGAAAACATCACAATCTTACAAATATGATATCCGTCTTAGCCCTTATCCCTTCTCTTATGTCCCCATGTTTCTCTTTAAATAAAGAGCCATTTGGTCACTGATTTTTTGTTATGTATCTCATCACCTTCTTGTGAAAAATGCCACCCTTCATAACAGCTTACATCATAAAAGCAAATGCCTTCATCTGCAGTAAAACACGCTGTGAATTACTGAATTTAGAGGCCTAGCATCTAAAAGAGGGGGTATGTAAAATGTTGGCAGTTTAGTAAAGATTAGTTCGGCATGTTTATTCTGATTAGCACCAAGGGCTTCACAAAGATTCAGACATGGAATGCCAATAAATCAATTACTCTATAGGAGCAAATGACTTTAGAAGTTGCATTAACTTCCTTGAACTACTAGGCTACCAATTAGTAACAGATTGACTCTTTGTGCTTATTGGTCACCCACAGAAGATAATGCCACCCCTGAGGTGTTTAATACATCCCAGGATAAGTTCCAACACATCATCATGATTGCTATTTATGAGATTTATAAAATTGCCCCTTTCCTAGCTCTGTACATCAAGGAACCAGTATAAAATGAAAGCGTTTGAAAATAAATAAATTGGAATTACAAAAAGCAATTGGTGGATTTTTTGGTAGTTTATTAGTTTAGATAATGCTAACTGCTGGTAGCAAGAATAACTAAAATGGCTCTCATTCTATAAAAGTCATTTTTCAAAAACACGTATTTTCAGAGAGCTGCCCCTAATCAAGTGATTGTTATCAACTTGACTAGGCCAAAGTACCCAGATGTTTGGTCCTAGTCTAAATGTTGCTGTAGAGGTATTTTGTAGATGAGATGACGTTGCTGTGGAAGTACATTTATGAGAGAAACATGCACATACATTTATACACACACACTCACATAGCCTGTTGGTTCTGTTTCTCTGGTGAACACTAATATAATACATCCTCCACAATGTGATTCAAGCACCAAGAGCCCTTCTATTCTGTGGCTCTGCCATCTTCAGTACGTGACTCTCAAGGTTTCTATGACTGTCTCCACTATGCTTAATGGAGAAAGTGCATGGAGGAGTGTGTATTAAAAAAGGTTCATAGGCTATTCTTCTCACATTCTATTCCTAGAAGTTAGTCATATGCAGAAGTTAGTCCTACCTGCAAAGGAGGCTGGGAAGTACAGTCTAGCTGTATGCCCGGGAAGAAAAAGAGAACAAGGATTTTGGTGAGTAGCTAGCACTGCCTTGCTTGCTACCATTTTTCAAACGAATTTTATCATCTCAACAGTCAAATTCCATTACCAAATAAATGTTATCTAAAGACACGCAAATGTAATGTGTACCCAAAATTACTACTTTAGACAATAGGTTTTCACCCTCAGAAGTAGATCAGTCCCCAGAAGCATAGTAAGGAAACATTTTCTGTAGATCATTCATCACCTTGCCAGGTGTTACTGATATTTTTTTATTCATTCAGCTGGGAAGAAAAAGATAAGAATGCCCCCACCCTAGTCTTCTCCAAGTCACAGAACTCTCTTTTTCCTCACCATTATATTCACCATTTCATCCTTGCATTTGAAATATGAGCACATAGAAATAATTCCATCAGTATTTTTTTGAAAAAAATGAATGACAAGATTCCTTAATTTATATAATCTTATATCTAGAATCTGGTAAAAACTCTAGAAATTCTCTACAAATTTTTTTCACTTTACAAATAAGGAAACTGTATTCTTAAAAAGTATTTTGTTCAAGGTCACATAACTAGTTATCAACAGAGTTCAGAAAAATATTAAAACATTCCAATTTCCAGCCCAGTGGATACAGCATAGTGATTCTAGGAAGAAATTTGCTGACAAATCAATTTATATCATCATATAATTATTAAATAATTACATGTTATATAATCATATAATTATTAGATGGTTCACATAAATAATTGTATTACATAAGGATATATTTTAAATACTCATTTATTTCTCTCTACCCCCAAAAAATCATTGTCCCCAAAGTTCTTTATCTCCTGGCACCACAACTTCATCTGTGTTCTTGGTGATATTGACTTACTTTTTGCCACTGTTTTTTGCTCCTACCTCACCCAGACCCCACTTTATCTTCCTCCTGCTATCCTTCTCTGTAGGCCTGCACATGACTTCCAATATGTGTATCTGCTCTTGGCAGAGCTAGGAGGCCAGGAGAGAGGGTTGGTGAAAAGGGGCTGGTGATGTCTGCTTAAATGTTCATCACCAAGTGGAAGTTAACCTGGCCATATTCTCACCTTCAGACAGTGTATCTCAACCATATTCTTGGCTTCCCTAAATTCCCACTAAACTATTTTTCTTAACCACTGAGTAAGAAACAAACAAGAAGAATCTCTGTATATGATAAGGACATATACAATCAGGGTGTTGGCAGTTTGTGTTGTCTGTGCTTGTATTGTCAAAGAGTAATGATAATAAAGACAGCTAGCATGTTTTGAGAACTTACCATCCACCAGGCATTGATTAACTGCACTGACACATGACACACTCCCTTGGAATTAACCAACACTGTGTATCTGCCGCTTGGGGATAAAGGGACAGTTTCTAAGGCAGAAGTCAGATTTGGACCACAACAGGTTTGAACTCAAGACCTTGACCCATTTGGAATCATAAATATTTCCTTGTTGTCTTCGTCCATTTTTGTTGCTATAGCAGAATATCTGAGGCTGGATAATTTACAAAAAAACGAGGTTTATTTAACTCAGGGTTCTGCAGGCTGGGAAGTTCGAGAAGCATGGCATCTTCTCAGCTTCTAGTGAGAACCTCATGCTGCTTTCATCCATGGCAAAAAACAAAAGGGAAGCATGTGCAAAAAAAAAATCACATAATGAGGGAAGAAGCAAGAGAGAGAAACTGAGGAAACCAGACTCTTTTTAACAACCTGCTCTCATGGGGACTAATCCAGTCCCACAAGAGCAAGAACTAATCTTCCCTGCAGGAGGGCATTAATCTATTCATGAGAGACCTGCTCCCTTGATCACCCACTAGGCCCACCTCCCTCCCACATTGGAGATCAAATTTCAACATGAGTTTTGGTAGCAACAAACTATATCTAAACCATAGCATCTGTGGACATCCCAGGGGTTCTCAAACTGTTTGCCAAGGTAACCCAGGATGCCACAGCAAATTTACAGAGATACCATAAAATATTTTACATTTTCTTGGGAAACACTGGCATCTCTCAGACACCATGAGAACTTCTAGCTTGAAATAGTTAAGTTTCATCATGAGATTGCTACATTCTTTTTGATGACATATTTTGTAAAGGTGGGTTTTCAGAGGTTGCTGTGATAAAAACCAAGTACTGCAAGAAAATCACCATGAAATAAAAAATGAGAATGCCAGTGTCCAAACTGATTTCAAAGACTGAGAAACTATTTAGTGTCCAACAAGAACTAAGTTGTTAGAATATAAACACTTAAGCTACTTGGACTGAACTTCTTAATAAATGTAACCATTAGCTATTTGTTTTGGCTTGTGGGGGGGGAAATAACTGAGACGCTAAGGTCGTGTGAACTGAGACAGGGAACTTTTGTGGATATCATTATTTCTGAAGAGAGATAACAAAGTATGTGAACTAATTGATTTACCACAGAAGCAGCAGCCCTGTGGACTCAACCTACGGGTGCTATAAGTATATAGACCAGTAACATTTGCAAGCATTTCCCTGTTAGTTGACACAAATTCTGTCAGCCCTTTATGGAGAAATAGGACCAGAAGGAGACTAGCACTAAAGCAGGGGCCTGTTAGGCCCATTGATTCTTTCCTAACATCCACTTACACATGTATCAGAAGGATTTACAAAGACTGTCTAAGCTGATTTCTACTGGCTACAAAGAAATGCAAATAATGAAAGTAATGAGTTTCCTAGATGTCTCAAGGATCACATCTCTGATCAAAACTGCCCCAATGCCTTTATATCACCTTTCCAACAGTATTCAAGCACGGGTGTGCTCAGTGACTTTGTTTATTGGCCTTCATTCCCTTTTTGCAGAATGTTTTCCTGCCAGAGTCATGCTCAATGCCGAAGAGCATTGAAGCTCACACTTTTAGATTCTTTCAGCTTCCATAGTTGCATTCCTCCTCCTGCTGGAGAGACAGATTTGTGGAGACAAGGGCAGCAGCATGGTTTCTGTTTCAAGGAATTATGGGAATGGATTCTGAATATGGCACTTTTCTGGGATTTCAAACAACCAAATTTAAAATTATTATATTAAATGATGGCCTGCTGCAGTGACTATCCAAGCAAGTTTTAAAGGGGTAAAGTCCGAGTGACAAACATCATTAATTTTGTCTAAAGATGAAAAAAAAGAAAAAGAAAAGAAAACAGAAAATATCTAAAGAGATGAGATATCAGAACAAGAGTTCACTTCAAGTTTTCCATCCAGTAAGTAGAATAAATGATTGACTCCTTTGGCAAAGGGCAGTCAGAGAATTTACTAACTTATAAAACCAGTGAACATTAGAGATGAAAGGGGTCTTAGAGTTTCTGTTGTGCATCTTTTTTACAGATCAGAAAACTGAGACTGGAGGAATTAGTAAGGAAGCATGGCAATACGAATAAAGCATAATCTTTAGCATCAGAGAACTGTGAGTGCTAATCCCAGGTCATTGCTGACCACCTGGGAAATGCTCCAGGGCTTTCTCCACTCCCTTATTTGTGGTTCCTCCTCTGCTAGGGTTGCTAACACATCTATCACAGAGTGGTTGAAGGTTTCGTATATGGTGGCACAGTGCCTGACACCCGTCAAAACTAGACAAATGCTTATCACTTTTCTCCCATCCTTCTGTTTCCTTGTCCAAAGGAAATTAGAGACAGAACAGAGAATGAACCTTGGGGCTTCCATCTTCTAGTCTAATGCTCCCTCTATGCCCTGGATACACCTAGAGTCTCTGCCACTCTTGGCAGTCATTTAGAATAAGATATCATTGACCAATAATATCATAAGGGTGTCTTTCTGTCAAGATGCTGGTCATAAAATCCTAAGAGGATCAGACCCTATGGTTTCTTCTCTCAGATGTGAGGACAGATGTGTGCCGTTCATGTCTCATTCCCTACCCTGGTCTCCCTCTTGTCTCAAGGACAACATTTCCAGGTGTCCAATTGTAGGACCATAGAAGAGAAGAAAATTACTTGGGCTTCTGAGCTACTGAACTTTGTTCCCTTTTCCCTATGCTGACTATTTAACTTGATTTCCTCAAATATGGTGCTTTTCAGATGCTGAAGAGAAAACACGGCCTACAGTGTACTGGGAAATAGTGATGTTATAGTAATGATTTGTTTCTTCCATTCTGGCATACCTCCAAACAGACCAGAATTGATCTGTTTTTATTTTTTTTTCGGGGAAATTAATTTTTGCAAGTGCATCAGACCAGAGCAGGAATGCTTCTTTTGTATTAATACAGAAGTACTACTTCTAAGGATAAAAAAAGAAGGAAGGAGGGAGGGAGAAGGGGAAGAAGAGAATTGATACTGGAGGAGTAAGTGAGGAAGCATGGTCGTATGAATTTTAAAAAACTTTAGGAGGAAGAAAAAAATGAAAATGTTGTTGGAAGGGAGGGAAAAAGAAAAGAGAACAGAAAAGAGTATAGCAAAATATTTCCCAGTTCAGGAGAGAGAAGCAGAAAGGTATTCAAAGCAGGCTTCCCCTTCCACCCCACCCCTCACCTCCATTTCTTTCCTTGTCTTCGTACTCCATGCCCTTGCCAACATTATTTGCTCCACTTGGAAAACTCTCTTAAGTACTTTGCTTATTCAACACTTGCCCACACTTCAGGGCACAACCTGAATTCCAGGTCCCCTGCAAAATCATTCCTATTCTCTCTACACAGGAGAGAGCTATCTGTTCCTTCTCTTAAATCCAACTGGGACACTCACTGAGCTAGCCATTTACTGCCATCTGCTCCAAACTTTTATTCTTTTTTAATTACAAAAGAAATAAATGATCAAGATAAATAATAATTTACTTAATTATTTAACATTAAATACACATTTGTTAATTCACATATTGTTTAATAATTAATGAGTAAATTGGAAGACAATACAGACAGACAATAGCATAAACAGTGCAGGTCCTTGGCCCAGTTCTCACTACCTGGGAAAAACTAGCCTTGTAGCTCTCTACCACACACCTCCCTTCTTCTGCTGGTGCCTCAACTATTGATATTCCCCGGGATTCCTAGAGATCATAGTGGTCCACGGCTCTCTTTCTTTTAGCTATTGCTAGAGCAATCTTTAGAAATCATAAATCTGATTATATACCTTCTTGACTTAAAACCTTTCAGTCTTTCACTAGGATGAATTCCAACCCCCTTGGCATAGAGTCCAAGTGTATTTATCATCCAATTCCCACTTATCTCTTTAGCCTCATCTCTCATCACTCAACTCCCCACACCCAGCAACTTTATGCTCTAGTTGGCACAGAATTACTTACAGTTCTTCAAATGTGCCTCACTCTCTCATTTCACGTACTGCTCATTCTGACCTGAGCATCCTTCCCCTACTTTGTTACTTAGTTGCGATGTCACCTTGCTTGGAGGGCTTTCCAATCCTTTCCCCATCAGTGTCAGATGCTGCACACACTGTCTATATCTGTCATAGCACTCATTTCATTGCATGGCAGTTGTAAGTCTATGTACTTATCTCCCACAACAGACTGAATTCTTTAGAGGAAGGGATTATATTTTATTACTCTATCTCCATTACCTAGCAAAGTACCTAGTTTAATCAGGATAAGATAAGCTGTGCTGCAGCAAAATACAAACCTCCAAATCTCAGTGGCTTAACTAAGCAAAGGTTTATTTCTCACTCCCACAGAGCCTAGTGCAGGTCAAAAGACTTCAGGATAGTTCTTCCATGCAGTGACTCAGAAATCAAGGCTTCTTCCATCTTGTGACATTTCAACATGTAGCCCCTATGGACCCTAAGATGCCACTGCACTCTAGTCTGGGTGACAGAGTGAAACTCCAACTTAAAAAAAAAAAAAAGAACAGTACAAAGTGATAACTTGACTCATTTATCAGACAATGATAAAATTCTTGTTGGCACACTATTCTGAAAGAAAAGGAGCTTGTGTTTGAGTTACTTGAAAATAATTTTAAAAATATACAAATCTTGAAATCCTTTCAACATTTCGCTAACCACTAGTTTTCAGCTTCAGTTTGTTTTCTTGGTTTCCATCTGAAACTGTGTGGGGGTGGGGGGAGTAAATAAATTTCATCCATCCCAAAGCATACATCTAAACTGCAGAGCTTCTGAGGCTTTTTAGTAAGTACGATCTATAACACTTCACCATCATTGGCAACCGCTGCTGCAGCCAGAGTTTTTAAACACTGTGGAGACATCTCTGCATCAGTGATTGCTTCACAGCCATTGTGAAGACTGTCGCTCCCTAGACATACTCCTGTCAATCACTCTTTATATCACAGCCAATCATTCTAAACAATCCAGAGCAAAGCCAACCCTAAGGCAGAGGAACAGAAAAATATTTACAAGAACCCATAAAACTAGCAGGCAAAACAACAAAACATGCCAAACTATTTCCAGTTCTTCGATTAATCCCTTCCTTTCTGGTCTCCATCCATCTCTCCAGTTTCCATTATTCTTCCAGGTGAATGTCTAGGATCATTTAAAATTTCCCTCTGTGGCATTTACCTCCAAATGAAGGACTTCCAAAAAGTCAGGGTTACAGTAGTGGCATTATTGGGGGCTTGAGCCAATACACTGTGTTCTCTCTATGATGCTTTACAAGTAGCATCTACTTGTAAGTCAGCTCTATTCACAACACAGGGCCCTCTCCATGTGACTCACATCTCATGGCCTCAGAGGGATAATAAACTTCTTGTGTCTAAATAGTATTTTTCACCTGAGATTTAACACAAAAAGAGAGAATGAACAACTTAGGTTTTCCAATTTCTGGTGTGTAATTTCCTCTCTTTTCTCCTGCTTTTTGTTTTATTCTTTAACAAGCATTTATTAAATCATATACCATGGCAAGCATGTACAACATGCAAGGGAATAAAACATACTATAACCCCTAAAGCATCCCACTGTCTAAGCTAGTAATTTTAAACTGCAGGTCATGACCCATCAATGGGTCATAAAATCAATGTAGTGAGTCATATCAAGTGTTTAATTTGTTTTAATTTTTTATTTTTCTTAGTCGGAATCTTACTCTGTCACCCAAGCTGGAGTGCAGTGGCATGATCACAGCTTACCACAGCCTCAAACACCTGAACTCAGGTGATCCTTCCACTTCAGCCTCCCAACTAGCTGGGACTACGGTGCATGCCACCACACCCAACTAATTTTTTTTTTTTCTTAGAGGCGAGGTCTCACTATGTTGCCCAGGCTGGTCTTGAAGTCCTGGCTTCAAGTGATCCTCCCGCCTTGACCTCTCAAAATGCTGGGATTGTAAGTTTGAGCCACCATGTTTGGCCCATACCAAGTGTTTTATTTGTTTGTTTATTTGTAGTACCATAGAACAGAAAACATCATAGTACATAATGTTTTATGAAAACTTTACTTTATTTCTAGTATTCAATATGAGCCTGTGTCACAAGTTGTGATGTAAAATTATTTTCTTATTGTGGATCATGATAAAAAAAATTGTATAAACATGGTTCTATTGAAAAAGAAGCATAGAAATCAAGTACTGTTCTTGTGGCTGCTAATCTTTCCCTTTATTCTTCTACCTACTCATTGTCTAACTTTGTGCATTTTAAGTTTTAGATTCAAATTTTATTTGGTTCTATAAGATTGTGACATAGCATGCATGGTCTAAAATATTCCTTCTCTACTGCAATTCTAGAAAATTTACAGAGGGGAGAAGAATGTGTTCAGTGGCTTCAGAGGAAGCCAAGGAACAAGAAGAAATGAGAAGAGCCAGAAGGAAAGTATTTTCTTTGTTCCAAGGATGCATATATGTCTTCCCTTATTAGTATAATTTTATATATGTCTACAAATAAAATTATACTAATAAGGGAGAAAAAAAGTCTTCAAAAATTAGGCATACACAAAATAAAGCTAGAATGCATGACTTTCAACCAGTAGAAAAAAAAATGGCCTTGTCCAATGGAATGAAGAAAAGACAAAAAAAAAGAAACAGAGTACAATTGTAGTAAATTAAAAGTGCAAAAAAAGTAGCAGTAATGAGTCCAGATATAATAGTCATTGCAAGAAATGTAAATAAGTAAATTTACCATTCAGTGGGAAAAAAAGCCTGTAAATTGGACTTAAAAAATTCTAACTACATGGCTACTTCATAAGTCACACTCGAAAGAATAATGGAGGTTAAAAATAGAGGATTGAATAAAAATAAGCTAGGCAAATATGAAAAAACAAAGCTAGAGCAGAAGTTTTAATGTAATACAAAATATACTTATCAAGAAAATGCCATAAAGCACAAAAGGGATGTTAAATACTTGTAAAAAAAAGATATCAAGGATATTTAACTATCATCAACATATATACATACATCTTAGCATAGACTCTTGTGGCATATATAAAAATAACTAGAAAAATTAAATCAATAATTTTAGTTAGCAATTTTCACAAGCCCCTCTCCAAAACCTACAGATAAACAAAATTAAAAATGATCAGGGCAACCCCCACGGGTCTCCTCCCACTGTGGGAGCTTTTCTGTCCTCTCAATAAATCTTGCTTTCTAAAAAAAAGATCAAAGATATAGTATAATTCATAAGCTCAAAAATTCTATGAAGAAATATATATAGTTGGACAATGCTGAATGGCTAAGAATTTATACAAATATTTGACCAAAACTTAAAATCAGTTATCATAGAATGTACTTTTGGAACACAAGAATTAAATCCCAAATGCTTTCAATAAAATATAATTAGTACTCCATTTTTATTTTTCATTATTTTTTTCTCTTTCAGTACTTTATTTTTCAATAGATAATATATACACAAGGTTGAAGCATTTAGAAATGTCTAATAGAATATACAGTAAAAAGCTCTCTCCCACCTCTGCCCCTTGCCTGTTCCATTCCCATTCCACCTTACAGGTAACTGTTGTTGTTAGTTCATTGTTTCCATTTCAATTTTATTTTGTAAATTTGTAAGATAATTGAGATAGGCATTATTTTTTCCTTGCTTTTCTGAGGAATACTGACCCACTATACTGCATCCTGCTTTTTTGACTTAAGACATCTCAGAGATATTTCTAGACAATAATAAAGAGCACCAAAATCTACAAACAAATGGAAAAATATTATGCAGCCATTTTTATTATAAAAAGTAATAGTCTAATATTAGGTGTCTGAAATAATAATTTCTTTTTTAATTTAATTTTTTATCTTGAAGAAAGTACAAGTCAGGTTTGGGTACATAAGTGGTCTATACACAGGTGAAGTTTGGGCCTTCCATTGGACCTCACTTCGCCTGGATTGGGATCATGAATCCTTATTGATGTTGTGGGTGCCACCTCCCTTGGCAGTGCCTCGCTACTGCTAATCCCTTTCTTGTAGCATTATGATAGGTATTCAGGGGCCATTTGTTTCTGATAGATCATGGAGTATGATAGACTCTAAATCTATCCAAGCTGCTGTGAAGTTTTGTGCTTCTTTATGGCTGCATCATATTCCATCATGTATATGTACCATATTTTTTTTAATCCATTCTACTTTCGATGGGCAGCATGTTTGGTTCCATGTTTTTGCTATTGTGAATAGTACTGTCATAAACATGCGTGCACAGGTATCTATTTTGCAGAATAATTTTAGTTGCTCTGGGTATATTCTCAGCAAGGGGAATTGCTGGGTCATATGGAGAGTCAATTTCTAATTCTCTTAGAAATTGCCACACTGCTTTCCAAAGAGGTTGAACTAGGTTGCACTCCCACCAACAATGTAGAGGTGTTCCCTTTTCTCTGCATCCTCATCTGCATCTGTTCTTTTTTGTTTTATTAATGATGGCCATTCTTACGGGAGTTGGGTGGTATCTCAATGTGGTTTTGATCTGCATTTCTCTGATGATTAGTGAGGCTGAGCACTTTTTCATGTGTCTGATGACAGTTTGTAAGTCTTCTTAAGTGACTATTCATGTATTTTGCCCACTTTTTTAATGGGGCTGTTTGTTTTTTTCCTTTCAGCATGTTTGAGTTCCTTGTAGATCCTGGATATTATGCCTTTGTCAGATATACAGTTGGCAAGTATTTTTTTTCCCATTCTGTGGGCTGTCTCCTAGCTTTCTTGAAGGTTTCTTTTGCTTTGCAGAAGCATTTCAGTTTGGTGAGGTCCCACTTGTCAATCTTATCTCTTACGTCATGGGCTTTAGGGGTTTTAATCAGGAATTGGTTGCCTATTCTGATTTCCATAAGAGTGTCTCCTGCATTTTCTAAGATTCTTATAGTTTGAAGTTTTACATTTAGATCTTTGCTCCATTTAGAATTGATTTTTGTGTATAGTGATAAGCAGGGGTCCTGTTTCATTCTTCTGCATGTGGTCAGCCAGTTTTCCAAGCACCATTTACTGAATAGGTTCTCCTCTCCCCAGGGGTTGTTGTTGGAAGCTTTGTCAAAGATGAGTTGGTTGAGAAATTGAGGTTTTGCTTCTGGAATCTTCATTCTGTTCCATTGGTCTATATGCCTGTTTTCATACAAATACCAGGTTGTTTTGATTATTGTAGCCTTATAATAAAGTTTAAAGTCTGGGAGTGATACCTCCTGCTTTGTTTCTTTTGCTGAATATTGTTTTGGCTATATGTGGTCATTTTTGTTTCCATATGAATTTCTGTATTGTCATTTCCAGGTCTGAGAAGAATAATAATAGTAATTTAATGCATATCGCATTAAATCTGTAGATTGCCTTGGGTAGGATGGACATCTTAACAATGTTGATTCTTTCGATCCATGAGCACGGAATATTTTTCCATTTGTTGGTGTCTTCTTCGATTTCCTTGAGCAGTATTTCATAGTTTTTGTTGTAAAGTTCTTTCACTTCTCTGGTTAGGAAGATGCCGAGGTATATCAATTTTGTTGTGGTGATTGTAAATAGGATTGTACTTTTTATTTGGTTCTCTGCCTGTTGTTGGTATATAAAAATGCAACTGTCTTTTGCACATTGATTTTATCCCCTGAGACTTTGCCAAAGTCCTTTATCAGTGCCAGGAGTTTTTGACAGATTCCCTTGGGTTTTCCAGGTATAAGATCATATTGTATGCAAAGGGGGAGAGCTTAACTTCTTCTTTTACTATTTGGATACCCCGATTTCCTTTTCTTATCTGATTGCTCTGACAAGGACTTCCAACATTGTGCTGAACAGGAGGAATGAGAGTGCACAGCCTTGTTTTGATCTGGTCTTCAGGGGAAAAGCTTCCAATTTCTGTCCATTTAGTAATATGTTGGCTGGGGGTTTATCATAGATAGCTCTTACTATTTTGAGGTATGTTCTCTCTATACCTAGATGTTCAAGGGTTTTTATCAAGAATGGATGCCGGATTTTGTCAAAAACCTTTTCTATGTCTAATGATATAATTATGTGGTTCTTGTTTTCACATCTGTTGATGTATTTAATTACATTTATGTTCTTGCAGGTTTTGAACCAGCCCTGCATCCTAGGGGTGAAACCTGCTTGGTCACGGTGGATAATTTTTGAGATGTGTTGTTGGATCTGATTTGCTAGAATCTTGTCGAGAATTTTTGCATCTACGTACATCAGGAAATTGGCTTGTAGTTCTCTTTCTTTGTTGGGTCTTTGCCTAGTTTAGGTATCAGGGTGATGTTAGCTTCATAAAATGATTTGGGGAGAGTTCCATCTTTCTCAGTTGCCAAGAATACTTTCAATAGGATTGGCATCGGCTCCTCCTTGTATATTTTGTAGGATTCCGCTGGAAAGCCGTCTGGTTCAGAGCTTTTTTTGTGGGTAGTTTTCTTATGATGGAGTCAATTTCCTGGGTTGTTATTGGTCTATTTAGGGTCTCAATTTCTTCTTGTTTCAACCTTGAGAGGTTGTGTGATGTCAGAAAGCCCTCCATTTTGTTTAGGTTTTTGAATTTGTT
>CAUYQG010293941.1:0-11082 GCA_963574415.1 Tarsius wallacei | reverse complement strand
ATAGATAGATAGGTAGGTAGGTAGATAGACAGACACAGAGACTTAAAGGCTAATTTAACAATATGGCTTTATTAGACGATCAGTAGACCATACCCTTTACTTTGGACACATTTATCCATTCATTGATTCAAGAAAAACTTTTAGTATTTTCTATACTAGAACTACAGAGGTTGATAAGGATCATTTCTTGCCCCTAAGGAGCTCTGGAGTTCCAACAGGCATCTTGCTGAAAACATTGCTCAAACCCTTAAAAGTTCTGTCTTTACCCAGTGTGTCTGTGAGCATAATCACCTCAAGTCAAGATCTCTTCTGCAAAAAGTAAGATTCCATGATGTCTTTCAAATGTGTGATTGAGAAGTTACTCACTGTTACCTTCTCTTACTCGATTCTGGAGGGGCATATGGAATGCAAGCAAAGGCAAAACAATTCAAGAGGGACGTTTGACCGAACTAAATTCTTGTTTCTGGTTCCCTTCTGGAGCTCACACATTTTAGAAATTTGAATCCAGAGGCACACACAAGACCCATGTACACATGCAATGCACCGTGAGAGTATTTGTAAAGAGATTCTTTAAACTTCAGCTAGTGGTAAGTAAGTCTGCTTCTTTCTACTGCAATGCTTTCTGATTGCAGAAGATATGTCGCACAAAATTGTTTACAGGGAACCAGGAAGAACAAACAAAAACAAAAACCCTGAGAATATTCCAATTTTGAAAAATTTAAAAACTCTTTAGACGGCATAATTCAGATTCAGGTTGCTGAACTCAAAAAACTCATGGAAAAAAATTTAGCTAATTCAAAATCAGAGGCTTTCAAGTAATGTCCCTGAGAGCCTCATTAGGAGGTGGGGCTGAAGTGAAGGGGAGGGAAAGGCCAGGAGAGAAAACTCTGCCCTTTTTGTGCCTTTAGCTGTTATATACATTGAAGTTCATCATAAAACGGGCAAAGGATCCTCTTCAAAGGAAGAAATGCTACAAAATACAACTTCTAGATTAATATGTTACCAGAGGAATTACAGAAGTTCAGAAGAGCTGTTTTTAGCAATAGAATTATTATTTTTTAAAATAAAAACTTATGAAGACTATCAGAATTTTCTTAATATTATGGGAATGAGAATCAGTTAGCACTCCACAGAAAAGGTAATAATTAAACACTGTAGCAAGAATTTTATAAGGCTTCAACTCAAGAGATACGTTAACATAAATTAATTATTTTTTTGCCTGTAAACATATTTTCATTGTAGCAAAACAGGGATACACATAGAAGTATTTTAAAAGTGATATCAAATTACCTGTAGATCCATTATTAGCTTTTTTGCAGATATGTGGATGTTAAAACCCAATGAATATCATAATGAATGCACTTCTGTGGCCTGTGTATTTAGGTGAACAATGTCTTGTGCAGTTACTAATGTAATTTTGTTTAATCTTTACTTAAGGAGGAAATAGAAACGAGAGAATTGAAGCAAGTTTTCATCAGTCTAACATTTCAGAAGAGAGTAATGAGGACCTCAGCTCTTTTTAGATTTCTCCACTTTTCCATTTGAGCATTTCCAGGTGGCAAATGTATTGGCCTCAAAGTATTGACTATTTTCCTGGAAGTGGAGTCTCAGTAGTCCTCCATCTCTGGAAATTTAATCTAGTTTACTTTGGCATGACCTACATTGGTCTACCCTTTGTCCCCCTAATTTCATTTTCTACTATCTCCTAAAGAAACTAGTTAAAAAATTTTTTTAAAAAGGCAATTTCTACTGTGGGAAGAAAAGTCAAATAATCAGTTGGAAAAAAAAAAAAACTGTTTTAATGAACTGCTAAGTCTAAAATCAGACTTTCCAATGTAAACTAAAATAAAATGCCTACAGTTTTTGCTAAATTCATGAATATTACAGTTATTAAGCAAAAGTTATCTAGTCTGTCTATGTTCTTTAAAAAAATACAAGATTTCCCAATCAGAGGCTAGAAGCCAGGGGCAATGAGTTTGGGGGATGACTGGCTACAATGTTAAAAGTCAAGGTCTGCTAGGATTTTCTTCAAATATATTTTAGATTGAGTATCACATAATTGTTGGATCTATTTAAAGTTCACTACTGCAGGTATTTAAAAGCATTAGTATAAAAATAACTTATTCATCACACTATTGAGTAAATCTTAGGAATTATTAATAAAGCAGTTTGGTGGCAAAACTAAAACTCAGTAGGTTAAAATATTTATTCTCTCTTAGGTCTTCTATTTCTTTCTCTCTCTCGTTCTCTCTCTCTCTCTCTCTCTCTCTCTCTCTCTCTCTCTCTCCCTCCTCGCCCCCCTCATTTGTTCACTCTGGCTCTCATTTTCTCTCTTAGTAACTCTTCCCGTACGATGTCCTCCCTAACTCCTTCTAACTTCTCCCACTGCTGGGTTACTTGCTCTCCTATTTGCTGCTAAAGCAGTCTTTAAATCCTCTATCAAAACACTGTATAAAAATTGCCTTTTTCCATGTCTGTCCCCTATTAGACTATAAATACCTTGAGAGTACCATTTTTTTCCCCAGCTTCCATTATGTAGGTGCTCAACTATATTTATTGAATAAGTGAATCAGTGAGTGAACACAATCAATAAAGACATTGATTAAGTAAATATGAAAGGAAATATAACCCACCTAATTGCCATGATAGTGACAGCATGGCACTTTTGCCGATTCTTTTTGTGCTTTAACCTAAACTCAACATGACCAGGTGAATTTCTTGTACTTAACTATAATCATTAAAACACCTGCCGCCCAACATGCCTTTCAGTCTCTGTGTGTTGAGAGAATTAAGGGTTAATGACCCAATGCCTTGCTTTAGGCCAAAAATTATTCCTAATCAGTCATTAGTCTCCCCATCCATGTTCTGAAACTTCATAATTATTGCTTAATTTAAGCACAGTCTACTACGCATGCAGAACACTGCCTATCTCTGTTCTTTAAACATAATGAGCACAGATTCCGGTGAGCTTAATCAGTTGTTTACATATGAGTTGGTTCTTGGCAATAACAGAAATTGTGTCTTTCCTTTTCACAAAATTTAAGCACTATGTCCTAAGAGGCCAGATCACATTGGTAATTTCTTCCATGGATCAACATCCTTATATTTAGAATGAAATATTCTGAAAATTACAAATCGAGATAAAATTTTATGTCAATATTCTGTAATGTTACTCTCATCACCTTTCTTCTCAGCACAAATTTGATTAGTTTCTTGAAATGTACAATAGCAATTAACTAATGACAGGGTGATTCATGTTTCTTTAGGCAACTTGATAGCATATAACTTCAGAAATATCTTGGATCTCTTAAATCAGTAACAGTAAAATGTATCATGGATTTTTTCCAAAGTTTTGCTTTACAAATATTTACTGCAGCACAAAACTTTGTTATATTTCTTCAGTCTACTTGATAATCCCCTGATTAGACCATCTCATACTTAGAGGAGCCAAAGAAAAATTGCAGAGCCTGCCAAAGGCAAATAGACTGTGCATTTCTTTCAAAATTCTATTTTTTTCAATAGCTTGTATTTTTTTCTAATAAAATAAATGATTTAGACTAACAAGCCACTATTGATCTTTGACCTTTCCAACCACATCAAAAGCGTCTTAAAAGCCAATTAGTGGAAGTACAGAGAAAAGGTCATTTTATTATAGCGCTCACCACGGGAACCACAATATTCTACATAGATTCAAATCATCCCATGACCTTCATTAGAAAAATAGAAAGATAAATACTTCAGTCACAAAGCAGGTAAAATTTGCATGCTCAGATTATTTTATTTTTCCTCGTGCTGAATACAGTGATTTTCTTAGCACAGCCAACACACACAGTCACTGGTGAAAACTCTCTTGATTATCTCTTTTGATGTAGAACAGGAACAATACTGATAAATGATGTCCATTGATAATCTCCAAGCCTCGTTTTAGTCACTGGCTTTAATTGCTTTCTCGAATCGGCTTTTTACCAAACTATTTCAGAAGAAGTAATACATAAAAGATTAAATATTTACTTTTGTTTTCTTTATTGCTTATTCTGATAAGCAGGATAACACAGGGGAACGGAAAAAAAATTAAAGACTTGGAGGACTACAGAACTGAATATAGGCCATTAGAAATGAAAACAATTATTGTATGGAAATGATTATTCAATATGCTTGTCATTTCCAAAAATCAGGTATTTCGAAGATTGTTCATTTATGAGTTTTTCTGATTTGATGTGAGGATCTAGGATTGTCAAGGTCTTAGGCTAGGTATGCCTTGAAATATACAATAAAATAAAAGAGATGGTGAACGTCCTTAAAAAATTATAGTCTAGCAGATAATTTTATAAATCCTCTGGTGAATGTTTCTATATATTGTACTGGGGCATGATGTCTTTCTGCCAATCTAGTAAGAAATAGTAAAAATCATATTGATTTTGATAGCAGGCATTTTCCTGTGGTTAGAAAACCAATTCATCTTGCTGTAAAAATGACAGTACCTGATTTTTCTCTGAGCAAGAATCTTTGTATATATGGCAGAAAAATAGACAAGCATACAAAAAAAGCCCCCAAAAAATTCCTAGAAAAAAACTAAATATATTCTAAAATAAAGCATAATGCTATAATCTAAAAAATATGTGGAACTGGTAGAATAAAGTCACCAAGGTCACATGTAACATACAAAATCATGTATTGAAAAACTGTATTGGGCTTTGATTTTTTGAACAGGAATTTCCAGTCCTTTCCTGAATGCTTTTCTTTTAAAGTATAAGCTGACCACATTCATCAAAACCAGATGCTAATGTCTCTCTGCTCAGTTTCAGTTATCAATATCAAGTTTGAAAGATCTAAAACATTTTTGTAAAAAACTGACTATGCCTGTGATCAGGTCATATTCACCAGGTTGCCATGAGCCAAGATCCATAAATGCCTTAGAAATGAGAAAAAAAAAAAAAATCAAGGTCATTCAGATCACATTTTCTCTCTAACTTTTTTAAGTCAAAAAATTATTTGCTCAAGAAATTTTACATACATGGACAGTGTACAAACTTCCTGATTCAGTCCCTTAGAACTGCTGACACTGAATGGACCAGCCCTTTAAGCCCTAGTTGGCTCTGTTGACCACAGCATGTCCATGTGATGGAGAAGTGCAGTCAGCAACCAAGAGCACTGGTGTTGTCACTTCCTTAGACTTCCTTAGACTTGAGTGGCTGGGGCAAAGCAAAAGATTGCAGCTTCACAATTGGGCCCTGTGTGCTGGTAGAGAGGGAATTATTGTATCCTTATACCCTTTAGAGAATAATGAAGTCCTTGAATTCCTTCTATATCCTTCCCCTGGGCATTCAAAAATTCTAACTGGATCCTATATTCTCCAACTATATTGAATACATAAACATCTTTTCTTCTCTCTTAGAGTATAATACTAATGGCAGCAATACCTGATACCAAATTTTATAGTTTCAATAATGCATTTAGAGACTTGATTGAAGGCTTTTAAAATTCACTACAACTAGTTCAAAGAACAAGTCATTAAATTGGAAAAAAAAAAAAAAAGAAATTTAACTCCAGTAAGTTCACATAGAGCTTATCAAAAATACCAACTAACTGTTAATATTCTGGTATAACATATGAAAGCTGGTGGCACCACTGAATGCTTCAATTATATTTAAAGTGGACATCTATGTTAAGTATGATCTAAACACTATTTAGAATTTTAATTTTAGAGATAATTAAGTGCTGTTAGGTTTTGGTGAACAAAACAATAGGAGCTCTGTCCTCATAGAGCTTGCATTACATAAGCTTCCAGTCCACAGAGCTTAGAAACATGCATTAGACAAACACATAAATAAATGAACACAAACAAACAGAGGTGACATGTGCAATAAAGAAAATGCACAGGGAAGAGTAGGATTTATTTAGATTTGTGGGTCACAGATGACGTGATGGTTACTTTTATGTGTCAACTTGACTGGGCCATGGGACGCCCAGATACTGACATGCATCTCTTAATGACAGAACTATGGTCTGAGAAATGCATCATTAGGCCATTTCTTCATTGCATGAATATCACTGAGTGTATTCACACAAACCTAGATGGGAGAGCCTGCTACACATCTAGGGTATACTGTAGAGCTTATTGATCCTAGGCTACCAACCTCTACAGAATGGTACTACACTAAATATGTAGGCAGTTGTAACACAATGATAAGTATTTGTATACTCAAACATATCTACACATAGAGAAGATAGAATGGTACACCACAGCATTATGACAGCTATGATGTCACTAGGCAATAGAAAAATTTCAGCTCCATTATAATCTTATGTGGTATGATCTCACTGTGGTATATACAGTTCATCGTTGAACAAAGCATCTATATGGTGAGTGACTATACTTGGGCAAACAGTATTCTGTGTGTGTTTGTGAAAGTGTTTTGGGATGAGATTGGCATTTGAATGGGATGACTGACTAAAGCAGGTTAGCCTTTCTTTTTCTTATTTTTTTTTGAGTTGTGGGGTACAAATGGGGATTGACTACAAAAGTAGGTTGCATACAGGTGAATTTGGGCTTCTACATGGCCCTCTCTCCCCCTGATAGTAGACCAGGTACCCATTGAGTTGCTGTGTACCCCCTTCCCTCCTCCCTACCTCAGTTCTCTAGTAGTAGCCAGTGTTTTTGCTGATCCTACCCTTGTGCTAATGTGGCCAATGATCAGGGCCCATTTATCAATGAGAACATGCAGTATTCAGTTTGTCGGTTTCTGTGATAGTTTACTTAGTATGATGGTCTCCAGCTGCGTACAAATTGTTATGCAGGCTATGATTTTGTTCTTTTTTTGTTCTGCATAATATTCCATTGTGCAAATATACTACATTTTCTTTTTTTTTTTTTTTTGAGTCGGAGTCTCACTTCGTCACCCAGACTGGAGTGCAGTGGCTGCTCCCGGCCACCGCAGCCTCGACCTGCTGGGCTCCAGCGATCCTTCCGCCACAGCCTTCCAAGTAGCCGGAACTACAGGTGCACGCTACCACGCCCGGCTAATTTTTTGATTTTTATTGTATAGATGAGGTCTCGCTTGCCCAGGCGGGTCTCGAACTCGCGGGCTCAGGCAATTCACTCACCTCAGCCTCCCAAAGGCGCGGGATTACAGGCTGAGCTACCGAGCCCGGCTACATTTTCTTTATCCAGTCCACTTTTGATGGGCATCTGGGTTGGTTCCATTGGCTAGCCACATGCAGAAGAATGAAACTGGACCCCTACCTATCACTATATACAAAAATTAACTCAAAATTTTTGTTCAAAATGGATCAAGGACCTAAAAGTAAAACCTCAGACTGTAAGAATCTTAGAAGAAAATGTAGGGAATATCCTTCTGGACACTGGAGTAGGCAATGACTTCATGCCGAGTCCTCAAAAGCAAATGCAACAAAAGCTCAGATAGACAGGTGGGACCTTATCAAACTGAAAAGTTTTTGCACAGCAAAATAAACCATCAAGGGAGTAAAGAGGCAACTCACGGAATGGGAAAATAATATTTGCAAACTATGTATCTGACAAAGGCTTAACATCTGGGGCCTACAAGAAACTCAAATGAATTGAAAGGAAACAACAACTCCTTTACAAAGTTGGCAGAGGACATGAACAGACACTTCTCAAAGGATGATATACAAGCAGCCAACAGATACGTGGAAAAATGCTCAGCCTCACAAATCACCAAAGAAATGCTAATCAAAACTACATTGAGCAATCAATTAACTTCGGTGAGAATGGCTATTATTCATAAGACAAACAACAATAGGTGCTGACATGGCTGTGGAAAAGAGGGGACGCTTCCATACTGTTGGTGGGAATGTAAGCTAGTTCAACCTCTATGGAAGCAGTGTGGTGATTTCTCAAAGAAGTAACACTTGAGCTGCCATATGATACAGCAATCCTTAGTCTGGGAATATACCCAGAGGAACATGAATCACTCTATCAAAAAGACACTTGCACATGCATGTTTATTGCAGCACTTTTCACGATAGCAAAAATGGATTGACTTTCCTAGGGTGTGTGGGCATCATCCAATCAATTGAAGGCCTCAATAGAAATTTCTACAGTTTACCTGCCTTCAAGCGGAGGCATTTGTTTTTTTTCCCCTACCTTTGGACACAGACTGAAACATCATCTCTTCCTAGATTGTCTCAGTCTTGCAGATGTTGAAACTGGAACTACACTGTTGGCTCTTTTGGGTTTCCAGCTTGCTGACTGCAGATCTTGAGACTTGTAGCTTCCACAGTCACATGGCCCTATTTCCTAAAGTGTGTGTGTGTGTGTGTATGTATGTGTGTGTAGTGTCTATGTTCATGCTGCTATAACAAAATACCTGAGACTGGGTAATTTAGAAATAATAGAAAATTATTTCTCACAGATCTACAGGCCAGAAGTTCAAGGTCAAGGTCCTGGTAGGTATGTCGTCTGGTGAGGGTTTGGTCTCAGTTTCCAAGATGGCACCTTGAATGCGACATCCTTCAGGGGAGATGAGCACTGTGACATCACCTAGTGGAAGGTAGAAGAACAAAAAGGGTCTAGCTGGTTTCCTCCAGCCCTTTTTCCTAAGGCACTGATGCCCTGCCTCTTAGTACCGTTGCATTGAGGGATTAAGTTTCAACATGGGTTTTGGAGGGGTCACAAGAATTCGAATTATAGCATATAGATATAGCTGTGTATATAGATATAGGTAGATATACTCATCTTACTGCTCCTATTTCTCTTGAGAATCCTGACTAAAACATATAGTATCTCAAAATGAAGAAAGTGCAAAGCATTTGCGTAATTCCTGAATTGAAAATTGTCCTAAGTGGCTAATGTTTAGTGCAAGACATCATGTTATGAATTTTATTTTAAAGTCTTATTGTAACTAGTTAATGGTTTTTTGGGCTTGGTGGTTCACATCTGTAATCCCAGCACCTTGGAAAGCTAAGATGGGAGAATAGTTTGCACTCCAAGAGTTCAAGATCACCCTGGGCAGCATAGCAAGACCTATCTTTACAAAAATTAGCTGAGCATGGTGGTATATGTCTGTAGTCCTAGCCATTCGAGAAGTCAAGGAGGGAGAATTCTTTGAGCCCAGGAGTTTGAGGTTACACTGAGCTCTGATCATGTCACTGCACTCTAAACTAGGTGACAGAGTGAGACCGTCTCAAAAAAAAAAAAAAAAAAAGAGGATGTTTTTAAAGCAGAGTGATGAACTACGTGTTATACACATGAGAGGGGACTCCCAAAAACCAGAATTATCTTTTAGAGGATGGGCTTTTTGCAGTATACTGATGCTGATGGGTACCTAGAAGACTAACTTAGCAGAAGAAGCCTGTTCTACAAGGGGCCTGCCCTCCAAAAGATAATTCTGGTTTTTGGGGGTCCCCTCTTGTGTACTTCACGTGTAAATCTATACAGGGTTTGGAGGTAGAATTAGCAGAAACAGCTAATGGATGAGGAAGGAGAGAGAGAAAGAGGTAATATGAAGGATCACTTCTATGGTGGTGGCTTGGACAGTAGGGTTACAACAATTAGATGAGGAGTAGAATTGCAGAGGAATAGCAGTAGTGAAATGTGGGGCACATTTATCCTCTAAATGTAATAATTCAAGTGGTGATTTCCAAAAGAATTGCATTTAAGAATCTGGAGCTCAGAAGAGAGGTCTTAATAGGAGATATATATTTGGGAACCATAGGCTTATAAATGGCATTAACTTACATGATAAGGGTTGAGATCACCTGGGGAGCAGACGTAGATACAGAAGAAAAGAACACCTAATACTGAGCCCTGAGTAAAAAATTTAAAGTTTGGAAAGAGAATGAGGTCACAGAAAATACTGAGAACTGATTAAAAAAAAAAAAAAGCATCAAGAGTTTCCTGTCTCAGAGGTCAAGTGAAGAGAAGAGGTATAAAGAATGGAAGAGGCAAGAATGTTAAATAAGTTTAGGAGAAATTATAAGAGAACATGTAAATTTGATAGAATGAAAGTAATTGGGAGTGGGGAGCAAATATATTATGGAAGGATCATCATATCTAGTAAAGTGAAAGATTACCCTAGTAAATAATTCTCTCAAGAACAATCAGGATTATATCACAACCATCAAAGTAAAGGATTCAAAGAGAGCCCGAAAATAGAAATGAATAATTTTATACTTAATTTCAAGAAATTGGCAACTTTTCTAAAATGGCGTGTCAATTCAATATAGATCATTTCACTATCAGCATTATTGTATCAGAATTATATTTTAATAGTTTTTTTCTGTATAAAGTTCTTACTTCATGGAAAGAAAAAAAATAAGCCAAATCCTAAAAAGTTTAATCGAAAATTTAATCAAAATAAAGCCCTGATCATATGAGGGTAATTAAGCCTAGAGTTATCTACCTGCCATAAACAGTAAAAAAACTGGAAAGAATATACAGAACAATTGTTCACAGTCACTGAGATCACAGGAAGTATGATAGTGTAACAAACAAGGTTTGTGCTGCCAAGGCTCTCTTCCTAGAGGCATTTTTGTACCGTGTTGTAAAGACATGGATCTCAAGCAGAGCATGGGTGTATCACTGACTTGAAGAGACAAAGATAGGAGTTTAGGGAGACTGAGGCTACTGGAATTTGAGGAGAATATTGGGAAGGAGGAAGAAATTCAAAGAAGAGATCAATAGCTTTTCTTATTTTTTTATTTTTAACATGTGAGAAATTCAGTAGTGATCCCATAAATGTCATGCTTAGGTAAGATGCCTAAACTAGCAGGAGAATATTCCTAATTATGTTTAAAAACAGGTCTTGAAAAGATCGAGGTGACCTACAACTAAATAAAATGCCTGCCAAAACAAAATCTAACACTCTCTTAAAAAAAAAAAAAAAGACAAGCCGGGCTTGCTGGCTCAGCCTGTAATCCCATGCTTTGGGAGGCTGAGGTAAGTGGATTGCCTGAGCCCGCGGGTTCGAGACCCGCCTGGGCAACTTGGCGAGACCTCATCTCTACAATAAATCAAAAATCAGCCGGGCATGGTAGCGCGTGCCTGTAGTTCCAGCTACTCGGAAGGCTGAGGCGGAAAGATCGCTGGAGCCCAGCAGGTCG
>CAUYQG010293938.1:0-15511 GCA_963574415.1 Tarsius wallacei | reverse complement strand
TGCAGTGGCTGGGAGCGGCCACTGCACTCCAGTCTGGGCAACAGAGTGAGACTCCAACTCAAAAAAAAAAAAAAACCTTGTGATCTAACCTGTGAAAATTTAGGATAAAAAGAGCATGGAAACCTCCATTAAATGGTTTCTGCACTAGACAGGAGTCCAGTCTCTTTCTTTCTTTCTCTCTTTCTTTCTCTTCTTCATATCTATCCCTCAAATCGCCGACGCCGCCCCATCTTTCCAGGGACCCCCAAAAATCTGTGGGGGCTGGCACCCTGCACAGTCACCCTGTGAGGAAGCATAGAAAAATTTCACAGACAACTAAGGTCCCAATTAAGGAAAGGAAAGAGGATGCCAATAGCACAGAGTGAAATTATTCTCCTTAGCGTGTTCTACAGGCCTAACATGATCTCTCACATATCATTTTTCATCACTTTCTGACTCTTCACTGATTTTTATATTTTCTGCTGAAGTACAATTTTCAAAATTGTAAAAATGTATCTTTCATACAATATAAATTCAATGTATTAATTAATAAGATAATCAGTAACCTGTTAAGACTGGTTCAAAAAAGAATCTGAGAAAAAAAAACATAGTATACATAAAGTGACAGAAATATTGAAATGAATTTACTAACAGAGGGAAAACTGTTTAATATCCTATGGGACAATAAAATATAATGTCTGGATCAGCAAAACTGACAAGTTTTTAGTTAGACTAACCAAGGAAAAAAGAAGACTCAATTTCTTAAAATAAGGAATGAAAGAAGAAACATCACTGCCGACCTTACATAAATAAAAATATTTATAAAGGAATACTATGAACAACTGTATACCAAAGAATTAAATAGCTTGCATAGAATAGATAAACTTTTAGGAAGACATAAATTATAGAAAATTACTCAAGAAATATAGGAATAATGAATATATCTGTAACAAGTAAAACAATTGAATTTGTAAGTTTAAAACGTACTTAACGTTCAAAGAAGAATTAACACCAATCCTTCAGAAATCCTCCCAAAAACACAAGAGTAGGGAATTCTTCTCAACTCATTATATGAAGCCAGTTTTACTGGGTTAGTATACATGAAGGCATCATACAAAAATAGAGTGGCAGACCAGTATTCCTTAAGAATATAGACCCCCAAATAAACTCAATAAACACTATCAAACTGAATCAAGCAACACGTAAAACTGTTTATACACTAAAACCAAGTGGTACTTATCCCAGAAATTCAAAGTTTGTTTAACATCAGAAAATTACTTAATGTAACATATCATATTAATAGAAAAAAGGGCAAAACCATGTGGTCATCTCAAAGGACATAGAAAAAAATCAATGAAGATCCAACCCTGTTCCATTATAAAAAGACTCAACAGACTAAGACTGGAAAAGAATATTTTCTACCTAATAAAGACCATTTATGGGAAACCCCCATAGCCAATATTGTACTTAATGGTAAAAGACTGAATGCTTTCCCTGAAAGATCAGGATTAAGACAAGAATGCCAGTTTTTGCAGTTTCTATTCAGCATTGTAATGAATGGTCTAGCCAGGACAATTAGGCAAGAAAAAGAAGTAAAATTAATTCATATTGAAAAGAAAAAACAAACACTATCTCTATTTGCAGATAGCATAATTTTATATATAGAAACTTATTGAATTCATGAAAAAACTATTAAAATTGGTAAAAGAGTTGAACAAGGCTGCAGGATACAAGAGTAACATGCAAAAATCACTTGCATTTTTATACATTAGCAGTGAAATTTTGAAAATAAAATTAAGAAATCAATTTTGCTTATAATACTATTAAAGAAAATAAAATTCTTAGGAACACATAAAACAAGTGCAAAATATACACCCCAAGTTACAAGACATCATTGAAAGAAATTAAAGAAGATTTAAAGAAACAGAAAGGCAGTCCATGTTCATGGATTGGATGACAATATTTTTAAGATGACCATACTTTCCCACTTGATCTATGGACACATAGATCCCTGTTTATTATACAGATATAAAGAAAAAGAAAATTATGAACTTCGCAGCAACTTGGATGGAATTAGAGTCTAGAATATTTACCACAGAAACAAAGTACTCACTCATAAGCAGGCCCTGGGCATTTATCATACTAGAAGAAAGAGATTGGCAGTAGTGGGACACTGCCAGTGGAGGGAAGGGAGCACATAATATCAATAAGAGTACCAAATTTTATCTGTACGAAGATCACTTATGTACCTAACCCTGAATTGTACCCTATATCTTAAAAACAAAACAGATATTATCCTTAGCAGATACCAGCTGCTTTTTTCAGAAATTAACAAGTAGATCCTCAAATTAATAAAGAAATGCAAGGAACCCATGTGGCTAAAATAAGTTTTGAAAAACATGAATAAAGTTGGAGAACTCACCCATTCCAATTTTAAAACTCACTACAAATCTGCAATAACCAAGAAAGGGTGATTCTGACACAAAGTTAGACATGTAGATCAATGAAATGGATTTGAAAGTGAATAAGTAAGCCCATTCTTTTAGGATCAATTGATGTTCAACAAGAATGCAAAGAGAATTCAATAGGGAAAAAATAGTCTTTTTAACTAATTGTGGAGTGACATCTAAATATCCACATACCAAAGAATGAATCCAAACCAACCATACAACATATACAACATTAACTCAGAATGAATCATAGACCTCAGTATAAGAGCTAGAACATTAAAACTCTTAGAAGAAAACATAAAAATAAGTTTTTGTGGCTTTAGTTTCCATAACTTGCAAAAGTTTAAATGGTTTCCTTGATACAATACCAAAAGCACAACAACAAAAGAAAAAAAGATATAAACTGTATTTAAAATTAAAAACTTATATTCTGCAAATAACACCATCAAGAAAATTAAAAGACAGCCCTTACAATGAGAGAAAATAGTGGCAAGTCATATATTTGATAAAGGACTTCTATTTGAAACATATAAAGAAATTTAAAAACTCAACAATAAAAGACAAATTTTTTAATGGGCATTGAAATTGAATCGACATTCCAAGAAAGATAGAAAAATGTGCAATAAGTTGATTCAAGCATGCTCAGCATTATTAATCATCAAGAAAATGCAAATAAAAAAACCACAATGAGCTATCACCTCACATTTACTAAAACGGATCAAAATGATGGGCAACAACAAGTATTGGTAAGAATGTGGAGAAATTGGAATCCTCATGCATTGCTGAAGGAAATGTAAATTGGTACAGACACTTTGGAAAACAGTTTGACCGTTCCTCAAAATATTAAGCACGAGCCTACCATATGACCAGCCGTTACACTCCTAGTTCCCAACAGAAATTAAAACAAACATCCACACAAAAACTTGTACATCAGTGTTTATAGAAACATTACTTATACTATCCAGAAAGCAGAAATAATCCAAATGTCCAGCAGCAGATAAATAAACAAACAAAATGCATAGCTTTACAAATGAATATTATTTGGCTATAACAATGAAGCATTGATGCACGCTATAGTACAGATGAATCTTGAAAACATTATGGTAAGTGAAAGAAGCCAGTCCCAAAAGACCACATATTGTATGATTACATTGATATGAAAATCTGAGCATAGGTGAATCTATAGAGACAGAAAGTAGATTAGTGGTTGCCTAGGGCTTGGGTTGGGGGATGGAAGATGGAAAGAAATAGGGAGTAGGTACTAATATGTATGGGGTTTGTTTGTACTAGCTGCATAATCCTGTGGATAAACTGAAAAATAAATAAATTGTAAATGTGAATTGTATGGTATAAGAATTATGCTTCAATAGAGGTGCTTAAAATGTTGGGGCCAATAAAGAAGAACAAAATCATGAACTTCACAGCAACCTGGATGGAATTAGAGCTTATAATATTGAGTGATCTCTCACAGAAACAAAGATCTGAGTATCACATGTTCTCACTCATAAGTGGTCCTTGAACAACTACCATATTACTATAAGAAAAGGATTGAGGCCGGGCTCGGTAACTCAGCCTGTAATCCTGCGCTTTGGGAGGCCAAGGTGAGTGGATTGCCTGAGCCCGCGGTTCGAGACCCGCCTGGGCAACTTGGCAAGACCTCATCTCTAAAATAAAAATAAAAAAATCAGCCGGGTGTGGTAGCGCGCGCCAGTAGTTCCGGCTACTTGGAAGGCTGAGGCGGAAGGATCACCGGAGCCCAGTAGGTCGAGGCTGCGGTGGCCGGGAGCAGCCACTGCACTCCAGTCTGGGCGACAGAGTGAGACTCCAACTCAAAAAAAAAAAAAAAAGAAAGTAGTGGAAAACTGCAGGGGGTGAGGGAGGGTGGGGAGGTGGGATTGACAGTCCTCGATAACTGCCTGGGGAAGGGGGGACATACCTCATCAATAAGGGTACCTGCACAATGAATATTTGTATGCCTAACCCTGAACTGGGCCCCACAATTTTAAAATAAAAATTAAAAGAGGAATAAATAAATAAAACAGAAAAAAATAAAAATTAAAAATAAAATAAAATGTTGGGGTCATCTTTTCTACACGGTAGAATCCAGGCATATCTCTACTAAATTAAATTCACTGTATTTCTTCAGAAAAAATAATTTGTATTACTATTAGTTTTCTACAAGTTGAAATCCACCTCTACAAGGTTGTAAAATAACTTAGGCAATAACAATGCAGTTAAAGAAGAACATCTCAATATAATCCTGTAATCTCCAGAGGATATCCTCAACAGTGCCCAGCTCTCCACTGAAAGGACACTCAGTAATCCCTTGTCTATTTCCAAGTCCTGGATAATTTTCTTTAAAAATACCAAGTATCTTCTCACTACAGGACGTTTGCCAGTTCTATTCCCTCTGCTTCAAGTATTCTTCATATGCATCTTAACCTGGCTCATTTCAACTTTTTATTCTGGTTTCTGTTCAACTACTACCCTCTTAAAAAGAGCTCCCCTAAATGCATGTGTTAGTTATTTTAATCAATTATCCCCCAAAGTCATGCTTTAAGCAATAAATATTAGATCAGAGTTTCTCTAGGCCAGGAATCTAGGATCGGTTTATCTGAGTGGCTTAGGTTCAGGGTGTTTCCTGATGCTGCAGTGGACAGAGGCTGCAGTTATCGGAAGGCTTGACTGGGACTGGAGAATCTTTTCCCTAGATGGCTTCTTTCTGTGACTGTTGGAAAGAGGCCTCCATTTCTTGCCATGTGAGCTTGAGTACTCTTACAATATGATAGCTAATTTCCCCCAAAGCAAATAATTAAAGAAAAAGAGGAGGAAGACACCGTGACTTTATTATCTACCCTCCAAAGTCATGTATACACCATTACTTCCACTTTATTCTATTTGTTAGAAGTCACTAAACCCAGCCCACATTTAAAAGAAAGTGGAAAAGGGTGAAAGAGTCGGTGGACCTTTTGAAAGCACCATAACACATCCTCACACAAACACATCCTCTTCTCTGGCATTTTCTACTACCTTATTCAATTTTTGCTTTCTTTATACCATTGATAGTGTTATATTTATGTGTTGATTATTGTTTCCCTCACTGTCACCCAAGAACTATAGAAACAGGAATATTACATTATTCCACATTGAGTACTCAGTCCCTAAAATAGTGTCAAACGTATAGTAGCTCAATGACTATCTTGTTTCCTAATTAAATTAACACATGGATAAGGTTACAAGTTATAAGAGCAGAACCAGACTTGAAAACTAGGTTGTCTGTTTCTAATGGTTGGCATTCTAATGGTTGAAGGTAAGCCAACAGAATCAATTCTGCTTGGGGAAAGGGATCTTCCCAGTGCACCTTGAAGTCACTCCAATTGAAGCCTCTTCCACTCTTCCCAGATCCAAAACAAAGCTTGTTGACTAAAATTCAGGAAAGTCTTTCTCTAATCCACATGCTCAAACAACAACCCTCTCATCTTTTAAGTGTCAGCATAGGGGCCCTGGTTAGGGTGGGATATGTCTGATAGCCCCACATGTCCTCATCTATTTATAAAGAGAAAGTTAGAAAACACAGAAGCAGCTGGGATCTTAGGATTTAATACAAGCACTGTGTCTGGGTTTAGGAGTAAGAGACTTTGAACGCCACCTTGCTTGTTCACTCTTGTTTATTCAGGATTTAGCAGCATTTCTAAAGCCAAATGTTGATGTTCCTTGGCTCTGGAGATCAGAAAAATCCGCACACAATTAGGAAGCAGACGGTAATGGAAAGTACACAGGATTGAGCGTCCAGAGACTTTGTATCCATCACTAATTTGCTTAAAACCTTATTTTTCATACCTGTAAAATGGCAGGGTGGGGCTGGGGAGAGTATAGATGACTTTGAATTCTTATTCAGATTCTGCTGTTTTATAAAGTTCAGTGATGTTTCACAATCTCTGGGATAGTCTTTGCCAGCATCTTTCCAGACATTTCAACAACGATCAGCATGGGATGTCCTTGCATTTCTCTCCCTGTTCTCCAGCAGGCTTTAGAATCTAAGAAGATAGGGAGAAGTGTGTATGAAAGAAAAATAGAACCATTGCTCAATAATCTTTGTAGAACAGAGCAAAGTGATGGGAGATATTAAAGACACTTCCCATAAAATATGAGGCAAAACGCCAACTTCAAGGGACTGCAGAATGGAAGTCTTACCTCTTCCCTATCATCTTACTGCCCATGTGACACCAAGATAAATAGCAACTCTTCAGACATAGAGAGGGCAGTGTTGTTTCAAAGACTAGAGTAAGTTCACCAGCTCTCAGCAGATGTGCCATGTCACCACTGCCCCTGGTGCCCTTCAATGGAGCTTCTAAATCAAGACCAAAGGAGACATGGTCTTTAGGAAAATACCGAGACTTAGAAGCTACCTCATTAAGCCAGGCGACTTAGCTGAAAGGATCATGGTGGAGGAGAAACAGGGATAATGATATTTGCCCTCTCATTAATTTACAGTGGGGGGAATGTCTTAAAACTTTCCAATTGAGTGCCTGCCTCTGCAGAACCGTGAAGCAGCATCCTTGAAACAATAACAAAGATGAAAACAACAGCCACTCTGTTTAAGCCCAGGCTCCAGGCAAGTCCCTTACCTGATGTGACAGCAGAAAGAAAGGACTGTCTCCCTTGGGAAATGATATCCTTGCCAAATGTTCGGATCCTACAGCTGCCACATTTTAATCAAAAGCAAAACAGAGAAGGAGGAGGAATGCTAAAAGTTACTGGGAAGTGAGGAATGACTGAAAGGACAGAAAACTCAGTTTTTCCCTTTGAGACCCATGATACATGCAAGCTGACAAAGAAAAAAATGTCGGTGCTGGGAAAGGTCTCAGAAATTTAGTCCAACACTCTCTTGTTTTAGATGAAGAAATAGCACAGACAGGTTAAGGACTTTGTTCACAGTCCCATAGGGGAAGATCACACAAGGGTTAAGAACTATTGTTACAGTTACAGACAGGAATGAATGGTCTGAAGAAAGGAAGAAACAAGGGAGAACAAAGTCAACGTGCTGGCTTCGACGGAGTATTAAAAACCATGGTCAACAGTATTTAGTGACTATTTTTTTTTTTTTTAGTTGGAGTCTCACTCTGTCGCCCAGACTGGAGTGCAGAGGCACGCTCCCGGCCACTGCAGCCTCGACCTGCTGGGCTCCGGCGATCCTTCCGCCTCAGCCACCCAGGTAGCTGGAACTACAGGCGCGCGCTACCACACCTGGCTAATTTTTGATTTATTGTAGAGATGAGGTCTCGTCAAGTTGCCCGGGCGGGTCTCGAACCGAGGGCTCAGGCAATCCACTCACCTCAGCCTCCCAAAGTGCTGGGATTACAGGCTGAGCCACCGGGCCCGGCTGTATTTAGTGACTATTAAGGAGGATTACAAGAGGGACGGAGTCCAGGATATTCCTAGATTTCTGACAAGAGAAATTGGGTACATCTTGGGGACACTTATTAAGATAAGAGACACTGGAGAGGGAACAGGTCAAGAGTGTCAGACTGTGTCTTATTTGAGAGAGATATTCAGTTGTGATGGTCAATAATCAATTAGGACTGGAACTCGGGAGAGAGGTTCATAGTTGAGAGACAACAGCATGTACTGTAGGTGACAACTGAAGTCATGGAAATGGATGAAGTCTTTGGTAAAGAATCTGTAAAAAAAAAAAAGGAGGGGGGGTGAAGAAAAGAGCACTTGAAGAAGGTGAATGCAGAGAGAGAAAAAAAGAAATTAGGAAACTGAGGAGTGGCCAATGAGGTGGGGGTAGGACCTACAGCGGGAGGTATGAGAGCCGAGGGCAGTTCATGGCAGTATCTACAGACTGTAGAGTCCGTGTGTGTTTAGCCAGGCTCTGGGACCTTTTGTCCTTTCCTGGTCAGGATGAGGCATGAAACTTTCTAACCCATTTGCTTTGCTTTGCTCTCCTGGATGTTCCAGTACAAAATTGTGAAGCTTCCTGACTCAAAGCCATTGTTCCCAGATGTAACCTAGGGCAAGTGCCTCAAGAATCAGCCTCTACTCTGAGATTTCTTGAATGCTCCATCCTCCTCATTTTCAGTGTCCTTCACTGGGGGTCTGGTGTACAGATGTGTCTCTTCAGGCCAGGGTAATGTGCTTTCAATATCTATTAAATCACAACCACTTGGACTGTCTCCTGTTTGTCAGACTTAGAATTTTGCAGGGAAGATGAGAGGAAGAAAGAATAAGAGAAGAGTAGGCAAGAGAAAGGAAAAAGCAGTTAAAACGAACATCTAAATTGAAAACTCTGTGTTTTCAAAGCCTTGGTTCCTCAAATGAAGCATCATTCATAAATAGGCAATAAGCTTCTACTGTGTGTCCTCTGTTTAGTTAAAAACCAAATATATATTTTTTCAAAGAAATATTAAACCTCAAGAGTTCTCATACCAAGATAAGGTATAACATGGATGATGGGAAAACTTGATCAGGACTTCAAATGAGCACTACAAATTGATGAACTAGGAGACAGTGGGTGTAGGAGGAAGAACACAGGGGAAAGAGCAAAAAGACTTGAGTTCTACCCTGGGTCCTACCAGCAATGACTGTGGGTCTATGTGATATCTCCATCCAATAAATATTTACTGAGGAAGTAGACGGCCAAGGCTCTAGGTTAGGCCCCCAACCAACAAGTAAGCTGTCACCCAGGCTAAGAAGAGACACCTTGATGTCAAGCAAAAACATAGTACTATTGTAAATCAGGAAAGGAAGAAAAAGTAAGAAGTGAAAGAAAGGAAGAATAGATTCTGAAAGATGAATGTCATTTTTAAAAAGGTCCGTTAACATCAAAAGTTGTAAGTAACAGCAATTTCAGGGCAAAAGCACAGAGCAGAGAGGGGGTAAAGACTTAATAGGAAATCTTAAGCATTCATTTTCACTATAGGGTGAGTACATGCAGACAAATGGCAGACAAGGCTGGAGAAGTGGAATGGAGCAGACCAAACCACACTTGATCAGGGTAGGACTGGGGAACCATGGAGGGTCTTCTGCTGTTTGTGAGATTACAACTGAAGTTTTGCCTTCTGAAGATCAAATCATCTCAGGCTATGCTAACCCACTGAAGTGGGAGACACAAGAATCTGAAAGGCTCTTCAATAAGCCCTTTCAGTCTCTTGTCTACTCAGAGCCTCAGTTCCTTCATCTACATAAGAAGGATTAAGGCAAGCTAGTATCACCAGACTCCATTCTGCTGCTGTAAAATTCATTCGATTCCACATTTGACTAGATATAGGCAAATGAAGAACAACTGGACAATTCTCAGGAGAGATAAAAGTCACATTGGACAAAGGGGCTGAATGACAGCTGGGAGAATCTGGCATTGAGTGTGTGTGTGTGTGTGTGCGTGTGTGTGTGTGTGTGTGTGTATGTGTGTGTTAAAAGTAACTGAATGTATTTCAAGATTATTCAATAATTCAGTGTCATTTGATCAGAGACCCACTATTTTTAGCATTTTTGGGGGGCAAAAAGCCACATTTTTTTTTTTTTTTTTTTTTTTTGCCTTCCCAGAGTTTGGTGTCAAGGAGTACCATAAGGCATGTGCCTGGTAAGTACTCAAGAGTCCTAATGCTAATGCTATCACAAAAACCAAGCACACGATACCCAAGTGTTCAGTACAACAGGGTTTGAGACCAAATGTCAAGCTCCTCCATGCTTTTCTAGGAGCAATTTTCCCTGATTGGCCCACCTCCCTCACATTGGCTTCTCCACATTCTGGCTTCTCCAAAGCATTTTAAGAAAGAGCATTCATTCTTCATGCTACCTGTTCATTTTCCCCAAAATTAAACTTGTATGAAGTATGCAGAAAAGCACACAAGTATGTATTGGTCTCAAAAAGCCAGGGCTGTCCCAACATATTACTCCCATAATTTTCCACTGTGGGTTCCCAGACAGGTTGGAAGGTTCTCACTATTCTTCAGCTTATTCCATGTCCTACACAGCCAGCTCCTGGGGAGGTATGGAAAATGAGTGCGTCCAGTCTGGAACCTTGGACCTGTAGACTGCCAAGGGCTGGTAGGATTTCCTTGGCATCCAATCCTCATCTTTAAAAGGGTCTGCTCTTCCAAGGACCCATCCTCTTGATTTTAGTTCAATGATCTTGCCTGCCTTGGCAAGGTGTGCTCACACCATGCAGTAGAGTCTTAAGGAAGAAGGAGGATTAATTATGTCTCCATGTTACTTCTTGCCCTCCCTGAAACAGTTCACTGGACTCTGAACACTTAGTTTGGAGGGAAATTTTATCCTGAAGCTATCTGGCAAGACAGAAGATATGTCTTTTTATATTCTGCCTTCCTCAGGACTCCTTGGCCAAAATAGATTCATGTTTGTCTCGCAAAGAGGAGGTGACTGTGGTTTCTGGGGACACCTCATTGCAAGGCAGTGGGATCAACAGGAAAGACATTGGGAAAGTAAGATATTAACTCTGCTTCTGCCCTCCATTCTATAGCCAAACCCCTAAGGGCTCTTTTTCCACATTGATGATAATTTGGGGACATGATCCACACAACTCACCTCAATTTAGTGAGGCCAAAACAAAAAAGGAGTAGTGAACATTTGGGTAGCACAGACATGGAAATTGTAAACCAAAAAGTCCCCTGGCTCTTGGCTGAGTTTTAGAAGAGGATTTCTTCATTTAGTTTAGGGCACTGTGGTTCATCCGAATGACTCCTGCCCTAATTTGGTCCACAGGGTGCAACACAATTCCTTCTGCATTTCTTTTTGCACACTTTCTTATTTCTACAGGACATAGTATATTTCAGTATATTGCTGCACATCAAATAAAATTGAGTTGGGAGGAATGGCATCCAAACAAAATCTGAATTCTTGTTTAGGGACATGGAATATATGAAGCTAGGGTCTGATTAAACAATTTTATATAATACTAGAGTAAACTATAGTAGCACCAACATGGGATTTGGGTAAGCCTTTGGAGCTTTTGTCTTGGCCAAGTTCACCTGTAGTGAGAAAACCCATTAGTGGATCTCTCAGGTGGTAACCAAGAGACTGGGTAATACTTCTGCTTTCACAGCATATGATTGGCCTCTGTCTGGGCTGTGTCAGACACTGCCATGGCCTGGAGGCAGTTCCTGCCATCCTGCCAACGTCACCATATCGTCTTTGGGGATTTGTCTATAGTCAAACCCCTAAGGGCTCTTTACACACTATTTTTCTGTTTTTATAAATGTCTGTCTCTTCATAGGATCTTCTGTATCCTGGAAGGAAACTTACTTTGCAATGAAGCAAAATTAGCCAACTAGCGTGTTCATTGAATTACCGGTGAGATATACAAAGGGGCCAGGCTGATATTTAATGTAGAAGAAAGAGTAGGTGGTTCTGAAGAGGATCCTGGGCCCAGAGGAAAACAGATCAAATGTCCTGAGATCTGGGAGGCATAGGAATGACATGAATTTCTACTTTCTTTCTTAGGTACAATATCAACCAAATGTGTTTTATTATTCCACTTTATGTACCCAACTCAGGTAATGAGGTAGGAAAGGTTAATTGGAACTGAGACAGAGATAAAGACAATGAGGTCTGTTGGCCTGGCTTCCCACCATAATAACCTGCCTGATATTTATCTCAGCTAAGCCACTTCACATCATAAAGGAAAGGCCTTGGGATGTCAAATAATTAGGACTAGGCTGATGTCGTTTCTCTTCATTTTTCTTATACCTCACTCTGTGTAACACAAAGTCACATCTCTCTAGAATTTTCCATCTGTGAAGTTATATTGCAGCTAAGAACTGACCTACCAGAGGGCAAGAGAGTGGGTTTCAGCACTTGAACACCCTGGTATTGCATGAGGGTTGCTCAACCTGAGGGTCATGATGCATAACTCTTTCCCCGTGAAGCATAGTTTGTATGGCTACAAATTCCTGCTGTGCCCCCAGCCCAAGAACAGGAGATCTCTGTTCTGTTCTTGTTGATTTGTGTGTTTGCCTGAGCTGTTTGCTTTCTTTCTTGTAGTTTGTGAGAAATTGAGGTAAAAGAGGAAGGCTAGTGATCTAGAGACAGTGGGGACTGGATTTCAGTTCTGTGTCTAGATTGTGTAACTTGGTTACACAGATAAGAGGATCTGTTGATAGGCGAAGAAGGCTCTCTGGCAAGGCAGGCAGAAGAGGCTGGATTGCCTGATCCTGCAGGTTCAAGACCAGCCTGGGCAACTTGGCAAGACCTCATCTCTACAATAAATAAAAAATCAGCCAGGCGTGGTAGCACACACCTATAGTTCCAGCTGCTTGGTGGGCTCTGTCACTGGAGCCCAGCAGGTCAACACTGGGGTGGCCATGAGTGTGCCACTGCACTCCAGAGTGAGACTCCAACTCAAAAAAAAACAAAACAGAACAAAAAAAGAATGGATTGGCTCAGGACCCCAGGACCCATGCAGAGGAGCCAGACCCAGCACCAGGGAGTGAATTTAGGGGCAGTTGGTCCTTCAGCCCAGGGATGTCCCTTTATGGTCTGGCAGTCAAGTTCATGTCGGCTTTCCAGGTGCAGGAATTGAGAGCTGCTGCCCAAGCTGCTGTGGGAAGTACAGCTGGCAGACCCCCCAGATTTTTGAAATTTCACCACTGTCCCTGGTATGTTGGCTAGGCTGGCCTCACTCCCTCCCCTCTTACTGACTCTCAAGAAAGGGATGCCAACCTGTCTGCTTTGTCTGGGAGACTTCCGCCGTGTTTCTGAGAAATGCTGGCTGTTGAGAAGTACCTCCAGGCCTCTGGTCCTCCCCCGGTTCAATCAGCTACAGAAAGGATGCTTGTTCTCTGCTTGCACCTTGATAGACAACCCACCCACCTTCCTCCCCTCTGCTACGAGGAGAGCCTGGAGCCACCAGCCCTTCTTGCCACCCATTGTTAGAGCCTACTCAGTCTAGACCTGAATTTGGGAGGACCACGACCATTCCATTCAGAAGCAACGAGGATGGGTCACTTCATAATATCTGAGACCTTGAGCATTCTGAACATTTCAGCGTGTTTTTGCGGGGTCATGGCCAATTTTCCTGGTTCCCATTTTTTTTCTCTCATTACTTCTGCCCCTTTTGTTTGGTACTCATTCCATAAAACTGAGATAACACAAAGTGTCTTCTGGAAACAGATTCACTGAGGCAACTACACATACACACACACACACACACACACACACACACACACACACACTCATGAAATCTACATAGAAAAGTAATAGGCATTCAATGACCTCTCATGTGACCGCCTCATTTCTTTTCCTTTTACAAAAAGTATGTTATATCTGTAGAAAACAATGCACAGCCTTCATTTTAAAAATTGTACAAAACTGAAAAGTACAAAAAAAGTTTTAAAAAATCACTCCACTCAAGCCTGTAATCCCAGCACTTTGGGAGGCCAAGGTGAGAGGATTGCCTGAGCCCATGTGTTTGAGAACAGTCTGGGCAACTTGGGGAGACCTTATCTCTACAATAAATCAAAAAATTAGCCAGGCGTGTTAGTTCACGCTTATCGTTCCAGCTACTTGGAAGGCTGAGTCGGAAGGATCACCTGAGCCCAGCAGGTCACCACTGAGGTGGCTGTAAGCATGCCACTGCACTCCAGCCTGGGCAACAAAGGTAGACTCAAACTAAAAAAAAAAAAAACACTCCAATATCCCATAATTAAGATAACTCTTATTATGCTTATGTAGGAATCATTCCTGTCATCTCTCAATGTCTAAAGACAGGTATAATTTTTTAAAAAATGAAATCTCATTACTTTTCACTTTTTAAAAATAAAACTATTGAGCTTCCTTGAATTTAAATCACAAAAAAATTTGTAAAACTTAAAGAATCCCTAATATAAAAAATATTTCTTTACCGTTTGTGGTATTAATTTCTGAATTTTTTATTTATTTATTTATTTTTTGCTTAGGTTGGGGGAAGAGTTGCAAAACTTTGAGATGTGAAATAACTATATCTTTAACTCATTTGTTTTAGGTCTTGGCTTTTAAGGTCACAGCTTCTATTTCATGTATGTTTTCAAGCTATGTTTTTAAAATATAAAATCAGAAATCACCAGGTGTGGTAATTATTCTTTACACTTCTGTTTCAAAACTTTTGCACTTCAAAGCTTTTGCCAAGTTTCTAGAAAATTACTTTTCCCATCACAATCTGCCCTATATCATTATGACTTAGAAAACTAGCCCTGTTTTAATGGCATTTATCTACTAATGTATGTTCTTATAAAACTGCCTTTAAAATGGAATATAAACAAGTGCAATGCTTAGAAAGCTAAAGGGCATGTTTTAGTAACAAATTATTACTGAATTCAAACCACCATGCCTACACAGGTATACCAATCTTTACTCATATCTCACTCCTAACATTTAAGGATATTCAATAAGATTCAGTTAAGGTGAAATTGCCAGTATAAAATTACCTTCATGTCCTGACCCCTGGGGGAGGAGCAAGATTGATCAACATATTGTTTCTTAAACACTGGACCTGAAATTGTTTGAGGAGACAAGAAGTCATTGAAAGATAAGAGCAGTTTCAATCTCCAAGGACCACACCTCCCCTTACACTCCTGGACTGCTTCCCTAGGGCTCGGGGCCAGGATAGTACCTGATGGTCAGGAGAGTTGTTTTCTGGACAGCATCTATTGCAAAACCTAAGAATGGTATCTGAGACCTTTTTCAGGCTTTGTACTCTGACAGACCAAACTCCTACCCAGGCAGGCCCAGAACACCAGGAAGTCCCCTACTGGTCACAGGACCCAAGAAAGGCAGACTCAATACTCCCCAATGACATCATCAACCAATCAACAGCCACTATGCCTCTGCCCACTCAGTTTCCTTTAAAATCGTATTCTCTGAATCTTCTTTGGGGAGGCGGATTTGAGTGATTTCTCCTTGCAACCCCACTTAGCTACTTTGTGATATTACATTTTTTCTCCATGGTAATGACTGCATCAGTTGTGGGGAGTATTGAGTCTGCCTTTCTTGGGTCCTGTGACCAGTAGGGGACTTCCTGGTGTTCTGGGCCTGCCTGGGTAGGAGTTTGGTCTGTCAGAGTACAAAGCCTGAAAAAGGTCTCA
>CAUYQG010293937.1:0-14126 GCA_963574415.1 Tarsius wallacei | reverse complement strand
TTGATTTCTCTCTCTTGTCTAATTGTTCTAGCTAGGATTCCCAATAAAATGTTGAACAGGAGATGAGAAAGTGGGCAACCTTGTCTTGCTCTGGTTTTCAGGGGAAATGCTTCCAATTTCTGTGCATTTAGCAGTATGTTGACCTATTGGTCTATTTAGAATCTCAATTTCTTCTTGTTTCATTCTTGAGAGGTTGTGTCCTGTCAGAAAGTCCTCCATTTCACTTAGATTTTTGAGTTTGTTTCCATACAAGTATACATAGTAATCTCTGATAATCTTTTGTATTTCTTCAGGGTAAGTTGTGTCTTCATCTTTTGCATTTTTGATTGTGTTTATTTGGGCTTTTTCTCTCTGTTTCTTTGTCAGTCTTGCTAAGGGCCCATCAATCTTGTTTCTCCTTTCGAAGAACCAGCTTTTTGCTTTGTTGATTTTTTTCTATGATGTTTTTGTCTTCTATGTCCCATATTTGGGTTTTTATTTTGGCAATCTAATTCTTCTGCTGAAGTTAGGATTTTGGTGGTCTTGTTTTTCCAGCTCCCTTGGGTGACTTTTTAGACTATTATGACTTGTGATCTTACCATTTTCTTCATATGTGTTCTCAGAGGTATGAATTCCCCTCTTAGTGATGATTTCATGGCATACCAGAAGTTTTGGTAAGATGTTTCTTCATTTTCATTTGTTTCCAGAAATCTTTTAATTTCTTCTTTGATTTCCATGTTTATTCAGGAGTTGTTCAGCATCATACTGTTTAGTGTCCATGTCTTTGTGGGTTTGAGGGGAACCTTGTTGGCTTTGATATTTATTTTTATTCCTGTGGTCTGAGAAGGTGCATGATAGTATTTTGATCTTATGAAATTTGTTTATACTTGATTTATGGCCAAGGATGTGGTCAATCTTGGAGTATGTTCCATGAGGTGATGAGTAGAATGTATAATCCGTGGTTGTTGGATGGAGTGTTCTGTAGGTATCTATTAGTTCCATTTGGTCAAGCATCAGGTTGAGATTCCAGATCTCCTTGTTGATTTTTGCCTCTATGATCTATCTAGGGTAGATAGTGGGGTATTAAAGTCCCCAGCAATTATAGTGTTAGAGTCAAAGTAGCCGCTTTATAAAAGCTGAAGCTCCTGTGTTTGATACATATATGTTTACAATGGCTATTTCTTGTTGATGAATTGAACATTTTATCATTATGTACTATCCTTCTGTATCTTTTAAAATTTTTGACAACTTAAAGGTAATATTGTCTGATATTAAGATTGTGACTCCTGCTTTCTTTGGTGTTCCATTCCCCTGGAAATTTGCTTTCTATCCTCTAACTTTGAGTCTGTGAGTGTCCCTTCTGGTGAGATGCATCTCCTAAAGACAGTATATTGTTGCATCATGTTTCTTTACCCAGTCTTCCATTTTATGCCTTTTCTGTGGTGCATTTAGTCTATTTACATTCAAGCTGATTATTGAGATGTGAGAGTTTATCCCTGTCATGAGGCTCTTATAGACTTTGCTGTTGTTTGTTTGCTTATTTGTTTGTTGGTTTTCTTTTGATTTTTGTATTGATTTATGTGTGTGTTTTTAATCTTGCAGTCATGATGCATGCTTTATTGTTTCTTTGTTTTCTTGCACTCTTGGAAGGAATGTGGTTGTTCTTTTTTTTTTTTCTTCCTTCTGCATTTGATACCTTCATAAACATCTGTTGTAGAACTGGTTGGAAGTAGCATACGCTCTTAGGGATTGAATGTCTGGGAAGAATTTTAATTCTACATCACTGATGAAACTTAGCTGGGCAGGAAATTCTTGGTTGGAATTGTTTATTTTTGAGTGTTTTGAAGATTGGGCTCCATTCTTACATAGTCTGCAGTGTTTCTGTAGATAAGTCTGCTGCTATTCTGATTGGTCTTCCTTGGTAGGTAGTCTTACCTTTCTGTCTTGTTGCCTTTAGGATTTTTTCTTTTATACCTATTTTTTGTAAGTGAATTACTATGTGTCTAGGAGTTGTTCCTCTTATTTGATACCTTGCAGGGATTCTCTGTATCTCTTGTGTTAGGATTGTTATGTCTCTGATGAGATGCAGGAAGTTTTCTTGGATGACCTCTTGGAATGTTTGTTCCAGGCTGCTTTCATTCTCCTTATCTGCCTCAGGGATACCTATCAGTCTTATGTCTGTCTTTTAATTTAGCTGCACATTTCCTGAAGGTTTTGTTCCATCTTTGTAAGTTTTCTATGTTTTCAACAGATTGCATTAGTTCCAGATTTTGGTCTTCAAGTTCTAAGATTCTTTCTTCTGCCTGGTTAATTCTGATTTCTATACTTGTCAGCTAATTATTTAGTTCATTTACTGTATTTGTTATGGTTTGCATCTCAACCATTAGTTATTTCGTGCTTTCATCTTTCCTTTCTTGGTTCTTATTCATCTTTTCTATCCATTCCTTTATCTGTGTATTTGTAGTCTGAGACCACTCAATCTGGGTGCTGTTTATTGTTTGAGTTCTGAAATCTGTATACTCATGGACTATTCTCTTTGGCCTTTGTGTGGTGTCTGTGGTTCTGCTTTGGTTTTTCTTCATTTGTGGTGGGTTTTTCTTTGTTCTTTACTTTTGTTGCTAAGTGAGAAAGGGGGTCATTTTTTACTTCTTTTTGCTCAAACCCCTATTCTCCCTTGAATAAAGCCTCTGTACTAATTCAATTTTTGGAGCCTGCTTGGAGCAAGGGAGCTATGTTACTCCCTTGCAGATTTGAGATTTGAATGAAGTGTGTGTTAGGGGCTGCTAAGATTCAAAAGCTTTCTGATGATCATAATGTTTGCTGACTGGTATGTAGACACCCAGGGGTCTACTTTACACCACCTTACAGTATGTCCATACAATGGGAGAGTATGTATCTACCCTGGGTACAAAATAACATAAAGGAAGGGAAAGGAGTTAATAAAGACAGAATGTGTAGGGGATGACAAAGGAGAGAACAAAGGAGAGAAGGAAAAAGATACAAACTAGCAAACAGGGAGACAAGCAAAGAGAGAGAGAAAAAGAAAGAGGAATAGAAAACCAAACCAAAACAGTAACATAAAAAAAGAAAGAAGAATAAAAAACAAATAGCACATAAACAAACAAAAACCCCAAAGAAACAAGAACTGATAATATGAGGAAATTTTCACACTCATATATAGCCTTATTGGACAGAAAGAAGAAGATGAAGGGGTAAAACAGACTGAAATGACCACTTCCAACAAACTATATTAAAAAAAAATAGGTAAAGTCATGCAGATATAAAAAAATCAAAAACAAACAAAATAACAACAACAAAAAAACTTATGTAATTTTTGAGCACCCTCTTATGGCAGTTTCAAGACTTCACGTTTCTTGTAGGAGTGATACAAGCACTGCTTCTCTTAGCTGGCAGCAGAGGGGATGGGTTTCGGAAGGGAGGAGGTTCCAACTTTTAAATCTGTTCCCTTTGTTTACCTCTTGCAGTTGTGGAGAGTCTGGAAGGTGTCCTTGGCTGATTTGCTTATGTTTAGGCCTCTCTGTGTGTGCTGATCCTAATGTTGCCCACCTGAGTCACACGTCTCACCAATAACTGGGGAAAGGGTGTAGAGTCACTTTAAAACTCACCCCTACTCATCTGCTGTGAGCGGAGACTGGGTTCTTAAATTGCAGTGTAGACCGAAATGTTTCAAATCCATCCCCCTGTTTATCCCATGGAGTTGGGGAAGGCTATGAACTGCCCCCAGCTGATCTGCTTATGTTCTTGTCTCTGTGTGTATGTTGCTCAGAAAGTTGCCCACCTGAGTCACACATCTCCAGGATCACTGGAAAAAAAGATACTGGTTCACTTTAAAACTCTCTGCTATATTGCTTTGATGTAGGGTCGGGTTCTTCAGCAGGGCTGCCCTGGCAGACCACAAATGCTTCAATTGGTAGATGGGGCGTCTGGGTCTCCTTGACTGGGACTCTGGTTGGGTTACTCTGGTGTATTTTCTCGCAGTTTGTGTTGCTGGTGTCTGACCTGGGAGGAAGGCTGCAATGGCAGGCAGTACCTGTTACAGGCAATTTTCACTGTTTTAGTCCTTCTTTTTCCTTTCTGGATGGTGCTGTAGAGATGGTTCCTGCCTCTGGGCAGAAGAGTGCACTTAGATTCAACCAGCTGCACAGGGAAGCTGCCTATGCTGGAGATCTTGGTCCTTTTCTTTACACATCTCCAGTCAACTATACACTCACACAACTTTTGCTGACACCCTAGTGTGAATAGTGATCTCCTCACCCGTTCATTTATGCAGAGACTCATGCACTCCAACCGCCTCCGTCGCCATCTTGGAATTGCTACCCTTCTTAATATAATCTATCAATTGGGTTTATTGTTGATTTTCAGCAATTTACATGGCTGTATTGACCCTAAATCAGTCAAAATTTCAAGAAAAATGCATCAAATTCTGACCATGTGCTACATATTGCTGATCTAGGTTCTAGGGGCATAAGGATAAAAAAGATGTAGTTGCTCCATTTGGAAGGATAACATTTGAGTTGGGGAATATAAATGAATAAACCAAAAGTAAAAACATTGTTGACCTTCCATAAGACCCAGCAATCCCGCTATTGGGAATATACCCAGAGGAACTCAAATCATTCTACCAAAAAGATACCTGCACACACGTTTGTTGCAGCTCTATTCACAATAGCAAAAACGTGGAACCAACCATGCTGCCCATCAAAGCTGGACTGGATTAAAAAAATGTGGTACATATACACAATGGAGTATTATGCAGCCATAGAAAATGACAAATATATGGACTTTGCAGTAACTTGGATGGATTTGGAGTCGATCATACTCAGTGATTTGTCACAGAAACAAGGAACAGAGTTTCATATGTTCTCACTTATAAGAGGATCTTGAACAATTATAATGCTATGGGAAAGCGATTGGCAGTGATGGGAAACTGTTGGTGGAGAGGGGGTGTGGGATTGGCAGTTAAGGGAAACAACTAGGGGGAGGTAGGGGTATACCTCATTAACAGGGTACCTGCATGATCAATGTTTATGTACCTAACCCTTGATTGTATCCCACATCTTTACAATAAAAAATTTAAAAGAAATCTGTTGTCTTGTGACTTTTTAATAATGTGGCTGCCAGGCGCAGTGGCTCACACCTGTGATCCCAGCACTTTGGACAGCAGTGGGAGGATCACTTGTGTTCAGAAGTTTGAGACCAGTTGGGGCAACACAGTGAGACCTCATCTCTGCAAAAAAATAATAAAACTAGCCAGATGTGGTGGCATACACCTGTAGTCCCAAATCCAAGGGAGTGGAGGCAGGAGGATCACCTGATCCTTGGGATTCGAGACTGCAGAGAGCCATAATTTTTCCACTGAACTTTAGCCTGGGTAACAGAGCAAGATTTTGCCTCCAAAATTAATAATTGACTTATGTTTTGGAAGAACTTGACCATACCCCTTAAAAGGTTAAGATCACTTCATTTTTAAAAAACGAAGTGAATGCTAAATTATTTAAATATTGCATATGCTATTAACTTCACAACATAATTTGAATAAACTTGCTGTTCTAAATAAAGGTAATCATATTCTATCAACTGAAGGCTATAAAACTATTTCAAACTATTTCTCATTTCAGGCTTAGTACTTTAAAATTTTAAATCCAACTATTCATATAAACTGAAACTTTTAGTAGTATAGATAATAACCGAGTTGTTTTTATGTAAGCTTAATTTGGGCACTGCATATATTATGGAACATATTTTAACTTCATTACTCACTAGAAAGGAAGCTATAAGACTAAAAAACTCATGTTCATGAAGATATCTCATGGTCATGAAGACAGAGTAGATCATGGTTACCAGAGGCTGGGAAGAGTAGGAAGGAGATGTGGAGAAGAGAGGTTGATTAATGGGTACAAATATATAGTTAGAAGAAATAAGACCTGGTGTTTTGATATCTCAGTAGAGTGACTCTAGTTAACATTCCATTGCTCATTTCAAAATATCTAGACAAGAAGAATTTTAATGTTCCTAATATAAAGATAAATATTTAAGATGATCTATATCCTAATTATCCTTATTTGATTATACAAATATATCAAATGATCACATGTACCCCCAAATTATGCACCTTATGTATCATTTAAAAATTAAAAACACTTAATGTTGAATAAAACATATATTAGTTAAAATGAGTATATGAAGACAGTTGACATCCAAGCCTGGTCCAGTTAAAAGAAATCATGAAACATAAAATTAACTATTTACATCAAAGTAAAGGGGCCAGCTGAACTTAGTACTCCAATCACTGTTGAATGTGATATATAATGGTCAAAATCAGTCTGGTTGGAGCTATGGATGTGAAAAGAGTTGTAGCGTGAAAAACAGTTGCAAAGATAAGTTAATCATTGAATAGTGATCATTTCATATGAGAAAAGATTTTTTACTTAGTTCAAGTCACCTAGGATGTTTGAGCAGGAGAATACTATGGTCTTTATTTTAGATGAATTAATGTCATAATAATTAAGTGATACATGTGATCCTGGATTGAATCTTGAGCAACAACAAAATAGCGGAACAATTGACAAATTTGTCTTGGGTCTCTAGATTTTAGCAGTCTATCAACATTAATTTCCTGATAGTGATACATTGTAACACTGTGGTTGTGAGAGAAAATGCCCTTGTATTTAGGAAACACACACTAAAGTGTGTAGAGGTAAAGGAACATTATATCTATAACTTTGTTTTAAACATTTCAGAATAAAATTTCTCATACACACACAGTAGGGGAGAAAAATAAAGCAAGTGTGCAAAAGTATTTAACATTTGAGCAATTTAGATAAAGAGTACACAGGAAATCTTTGTAAATTTTTTGAAAGTCTGAAACAATGTCAAGAAATTTGTTTGAAAGAAGAAAAGTAATGTGTCTACAACATAAAGTAGAATACTAGATGACTACTGTGAAAGTTTGGGCATACCATGGTAAGAAGTTACGTCCGCAGCTCTTTAGAGGGTAATTGAGATAACCTACCCGAATTTAAAATGTACACAACTTTCAGTTCAATAACTTCACTTTTGGCATTCATCTAACCCATGGGAATATACACATACATAAGCAAAGATATTTATTGTAGTGCTATTTTGTATTTTTTAAAAAACAAACTGAATTTCCACTTGAAAAGAAGTTAAATTTAGGCACATTCATCCTGTAGAATAATAGGTAGCAGAAGCTAGATTTATGAATATCTAATATGTCCTTGACTGGAAAGAACTCTAAGGCATATTAAATTTTTAAAAAATTACAAAACTATACATAAGGCAAAACTCCATGTATTTTATACCCCATTATGTTGACCTACAATTTTATATTTAAAAAGTTGATAGATGTTGGGAATGCCTAGAATGGGACTGTATAGACACAAACAATGGTGACCTCTGGGAACAAGAGAGAATAAGTTGAAGAGAGAAGGTTTGACAGCAGCTTTAAGCGCTTACTCTAAATACATCTGTTTATTACTTGTGCAGCTAAAAAACAAAACCTACAAAGTGAGTTCAAAAATAAATGGAGCTATAGGGGAGTAAGACTGTAGTTTGCAGATAGAGTCTGATTGAATAGAATAGGACATTAAATTAGGATGGTGTCAGCAGGAATGGAGAGGAGGTGTCAGGTATGAGAGGAAAAATCAATATGATTTGATACTTGAAAGAGCAGACTGTGAGAAAGGAAGGAGGACTTAATACGGGTGACTGGAATAGCAATGTTTAACAGAAATAGAGAGATAATTTTTGTTTTCGAGACACTGAGTTTGAGATATCAGCTTACCCTCCAAGTGAATATACTGCAAATCTCCTAAAAGTGTATAATATTGAAAGTACACAGATCTGAATTAACCTGAAGTTCAGTGTCTAAACCTTTGAGAGAAGATTTAAAAACCCACTGTCAGCAAAGAACAGTACTAATTGTACTTGTTATAATCATTGCCTAATGTTCCATTTGTAGTTATATATACACACTTAATCCTGGGATAGCTAATTATATATAATTGGGTATTAAACTTGATCTTAAGAGGCTATTATATTATATTACAGAAAAGTAACTCATTTACATTATTTTCAATAAATAAATTTCTATACAATGAGACCTGTCTTCAATATGTTACATCTTCCACTTAAAATTCTATATCTAGATCAATCTCCCTAATAAGCATGAAATTTGTAAAAATAAAGAAAACATTATAAGTAAATATAATTATTACAAGTAAAACTTTTACATGATTTAAATCATATTCAAGACTTTTTTTCTGATCACACTTCCATTAAAATGCTATTGCCCTAGGTCTCAGTTAGATCCTGAAGACCTTCAATAGGGGTACTCACAGCATCTTTAAGATGGCTATGCTTTTGCAACTAGAGGGTGCTGAGGAACTACAGAGGATTAGTTTATATCCCATTTTATAAATTTTGTGATCAATTTTAAAAATTAAAGTCTTCAATGTATTGAATAGCATTGAATTACATATGGCAATTTGCATGAACAATATTTTAATGTATTCTATTATTGAATTGACTATACATTTAGCTGTTTAAAAAAAACTCTCCAAGTGATGTAAATATACTTCTTTGTTCTTATGTTTACACTATGTGAATTACTGATAGTTCTATTTCAGCTATGACAGAAATAAAAAAGTGCATTGGATGTGATGTTAAGAAATGGAGTCTCATAAAATGAGACTTAGTGCTTATGTTCAGGTTGGAACAAGATCAAAGTAAGTAAATCTCAGTTGTCTAGACTTTCAGCAAGAAAGAAAATATGAGTAGAAGTGAAGTCTAACATAAACACAGTTATTATTTACTTAATCTTTAAATATTTTGTAACAAATCCCAAAATATTCAAATAAATAAAATAAATTCAGAAAACATTTTTAATTTTACTTAAACCGTGAGCATTTTAATAAAATAAAAAACTTAAAATCCTTTAAATATTGTTGATTTTCTTTTCAACTCAAGTTACTTCTAGAAGCAGGGCATTCCTTCCTGGTTTCTTAAAAATTATGTAAAAATCACATAACTACTACTGCATTCCAATTTATAATATGTCTTACTCTTTTTAAGGCACGATGTTTTGTTTACTCTGTATCAGCAAATGAAATCCATGAAAATATGTTTAGGTTTTAAGGTAGATAAAATAAAATTTATTTTATCCTAAATATTTACTCAATGCAGCTATCTTTTATTTATTTTATCAGAAACCAGTATTCAGTATACATTTAAATGTCTAGAATTTTCTTTATTTCAAAAATGCTTACTGTGTATTATTATCTGACATTATGACCACACAAGCACACTTCAAAATGAGCTGATTTTAAAAGTAATAATTTTTTAACTTTATTTCTCCACAGAGCCTGCATAAGTATAACTGATATATTTCTACTTACAAATATCAAACAATATGCAATACAACTTTGCTCAATCTCTGATAATACCACCTGAAATTATACAAGAATAAGATAGCTTTCTTTGAAAGTTACAGGGAAGGAAATTCGAAATACTACATACATTAGAATGGTGACCATAACAGGATTCGGCGTGCATATCATTTTATTATCAGAAGTATCTGAAGTATTTGTAATTTATACTAACTGAAGATAATTGTTTGGATTTATATTATGTAGTATGCTTATCCTTCATTTATTCCTAAAGCAATATGTTCACTATACATATATACATCATTATTAGAGCACAGACATTACATGATCATGCTGCCATTCAAAATTAAGGTGCCATGTTTTTATTACAATCAAATAGCATCCAAAATGCAATATGTTACTATGAAAATGCAAAAGTTCTCACAGACTGGCATTTATGAATGGGGTTAATCAAAAGAAATGGAATTTTCTGTTATACAAATGGAAAAATTTATCATAAATATATAGACCAATATATAACGTTGAAGAACAAGAAGCAGAAAGGAAATAGTGCTCTTGCATAAAGGTCAATTCGCTTTGCTGCAGTTGGAATAACAGGTTTGGCAGGAGGAGGCTTCTTGTTATTCTTTGCCTGAGATTTCCCAAGTCCATTGTTGACTTCAATGGGTTTTCCATAACAGTCATAATTGGATAATTCAAAATCTCTTGGTAAGCTTCCAACAATGCTGAAGTCATTCGATCTCAGATCAGATTTAGAAGTGCAAACTTTTTTGCATCTGGTCTCACCACCCTGAGAATCAATATTAAAGAGAGAATGTATTCAGAATTTTTCTATTTATAAAACACATCACTTCAAAAGGATATTTTAAACATTGCTGGTTTCCACAAGAAGGTATTTGTTTTATGTCACAAAGAACTACAGAAATAATAGTTAACTGATTTAAACCACCAGATTGCCTAAATATTTAGGGCTCCAAAATGTTGCCTAAAAAGTCTCATGTCATGGGATGAACTTTTGATAGGTTATATCATGCTAAGGAATCAAAGCACAAATCAACATTTATTTTAGGTGCTTACCAGGCTTGTGAGAGTTTTCAGATGTAAGACTAAAAATATATATCCATCCTTACTCCAATGTTTGACCATGATAGAGATGATAGTACTATAATGTATGGATCACAGAAATTTTCTGGAACTTCTAGCCTTTGATTTCCCTATAGGTCACATTTCCAAATAGGATAGTTTGTAAATGCTCATGAGAGACATCGTGTTTCTAAGCCACTTTCACAAATAAGAACTAAACGTTGGTCACAAGCATCATGATGATTTCATATATTTTAAATATTTACTAGTGTTAGGCATTCCCAATCTAGTGGCTGAAGTTGAATTAACCAAACACACTCAGAGAATACAAAAAATTATATATTCTTCAGCTAAACCACATGCTACAGAAATTATTCAGTTATAATTTCTGAATAATTAAATTTGAATAAATTCCCTATAATATGTAAAGTAATAACAGTTGACACTTGAGCAAGATGGGTATGAAGTGCAGGGGTCTACTTTTACACACTTTTTTTTTCGATAAGTACAGTCAGTCCTCCATATCGACGGGTTTTGCATTCACAACCAAACACGGATCGAAAATGCAGTATTCACGAAATCCATGAATACAAAGGGTTGACTCTTGCTATCTGCAGGTTCTCCAGGACTGACTGTGGGGATTTGAGTATGTGTGGATTTTGAAATCCACAGGAAGTACTGAAACTAATTCCCCACAAGTAATAGGGTCAATTGTATTTCACACTGAACTCTCTAGCAATCAGAAATGCTCTTAGAAAAATGAGAGGTAAAGACTGAGCCCTAATTCCTTAGAACAGTTCTGGAATGACAAAAAGCCACAGATAGATGGGTGCTTGACTCAATTGCTTAATTTTCTCACTGTTTTTACTACTGGGTTTTGTGATTTACTTTTGGAATTTTCACTATTGATATTTACTAAGCTTTTATCAGAAAAGGAAACCATGGCATTGTCTATCATTAGTACATCATAGTTACTTTAGTTTTTGCTTTATTAGTATAATAAATACATTGAGTAATTCTGTAAATTATACTTAAATTTACAGATTATGGCTAGGTAAAAAAAATGTACCAAATGTAATGAATTAAAAAAAATCTCTAGCAGTGTTTTAGGTAGCAGGAGGCAATTCTTTATCTGAAAGAACACTTTATTTATATTTTCTGAACAAGAGTCAGATGGCCCCATTCAGAGGAAGACAGCAAAAATACCCAAGATATGCCAAATGAAAAAGCAAGCTAAAATGCATTTAAACATCCTTCTAACATTATATATTTAGGTCATTTTCATTTTTTCCAACTATGAACACTTACTGGTGTTATAATTGTTAAGCTAATATACAAGTTTGTTTTATTATTACATAGTTTATACCATGTATATATTTGTAAAGTGCTACTGGGTAAGAAAATTTTTTTTAAAGTTTATGTAATTACAGAAAAATACACAATGTTTATATAATTGTAGAAAAACACACAAAAATAGATGAGGAGGATTAAGAATTGAGGAACTAGAAGTTCACTTTACTGAACATTTCATACTTAAAAAAAAAATTGGGGGCTGGGTGTGGTGGTTCATGCCTGTAATCCCGGCACTTTAAGAGGTGAAGGCGAGAGTATTGCCTGAACTCAGGGTTTTGAGACCAGTCTGGGCAACTTGGTAAGATCTCATGTCTACAATAAATCAAACAAAATTAGCTGGGTGTGGTGGCTCATGCCTGTAGTTCCAGCTAGACTGCCTGTGCCAGGCAGGTCAGGACTGTGGTGGCTGTGAGCATGCCACTTCACTCTAGCATGGGCAACACAGTGAGACTTCGACTCAAAAAAACAAAAAAAAGTGAATCACCAATAGATTGCCCTATTTAAAGATTATTATAAAACAGTCCAAATGGAAACATAGTCCCAAGCTGGTGGTTCCATGGGACTTTTAGTTGAGGTAAGCCAATTAGAAGAAAGGATTCCCATCCCCACCTCCACCTCACTTTCTAAATATGAAGTTACAATCAACCACCTATGAGAGCTCAACTGAGCCTGAAAGGGATATACATCTGGATGACATCAACGTAAGTCAAGGTTTTATCCCTATCACTTTATACACTGTGTCTAGCAAAATGTCTGACAAAAAATAGAGACAGGTCAGCGGAGGAGAGAGAGAGAGAAAGAGAGAGAGCAAAGGTAGCAACTAAAATCAAAATCCTTTAAAAGTGGCTTCAAGAAATACACCCTCACACACATACATATGCATATAAATACAGAAAAAGATAGATATAGAGAGTAGGGAGTCGATCTTACAGGCATCCATTCCTTGCCCCATTTAAATGGTCCAAATTACTACAGTCAACAGTAAGTCTACCACCTAAAACTCCACCACGAAATATGCATGAGTGCCCACGTGTACACAGACACACACTCAGACCTTCCCTGCTACTGTTCCAGGTAGAACATCAGACACAAGACCACATTCAAAGCTCGCATCTTCCAGAGCTGTTTTAGGAGTATGTCAGTATCTGCAAGCATAAATGAACTTTTGTAATGAGAAAATTACTATCTTGATTGAAATAGAAGGTGAGAACAGTCTCTACATACCACATCTTTACATTATCCTCAGACATTCAGCACAATCTTTAAATCAAAGACTCTATGGGAATCTAAGTTTCTTTTTCTCTCTTCAGAATTCCTCACTCCAAAGACTTTAAATGAACTCATTTTGCTTTAGAATCACAGCAATGTAGAACTCTAGCATCTGTTCATAGATTTTGAAAGCAGGACTTCCTACCGCTGATATTTAGTTTTTACCAAAAAAAAAAGTATTTACTATAGAAATGCATTTACTATAAGTCATATTTTTATATGCCTTTAGGTGTGATTTTAATAGCTGTAAAATAACTGAGCAAGTACAAATTTTTATCATATTACAATCTAAGTAACACAAATATTTCAAAATTTCTAATCTATGTATTCATATTATTCGATTTTGCCAGCAATTTTAATAATTTTAGTATTTTATCTATAGAGTTAACCCAAAATATAGATATAGAAGTTATGATTATTCAGAATGATTATTTAAACATAGTAAACATGTCAATAAAAGAATAATTTCTTCAATGTTAAAGCAGTAACATAGAAAAACACCCCAGAAAGCAACCAAATGGCTATATTAAGCTTTCAGTCACTTGATTTTATTAAAACTTCTCTTAGCAATGTATCTGAAGATACTTGTATTCAAAATGAGCAGATTGTGTGTGTGTGTGTATGTGTGTGTGTGTGTGGTGAGAATCTCTAATACAGAAGTATGTTTCAATAATATGGAGAATTATGTTTCCTACTGAGTCTCAGTGATACTTAAATGTCATAATTCATTAATTAGTTGGCTGGTGCTTAAGAAAGAGTCTCATTTGTCAGAGATTTTACACATAACTTGCTTTTTAGTTAATATTCTCTACATCTTATTAGCACATAAAATATATATATATGAAATTACAAAAGAATTTAAATCATAACTACTATTTTAAACAGCAGTAATATCACATGAAAAGGGATAAAATAAGCCACTTATAAATAAAACAGTAACTACTTAACACACATACTTTTTTTTTGTTTTGAGTGGGAGTCTCACTCTGTCATCCAGACTGGAGTGCAGTGGCC
>CAUYQG010293935.1:0-12021 GCA_963574415.1 Tarsius wallacei | reverse complement strand
GCTACCACGCCCGGCTAATTTTTTGATTTATTGTAGAGATGAGGTCTCGCTTGCCCAGGCGGGTCTCGAACCCACAGGCTCAGGCAATCCACTCACCTCAGCCTCCCAAAGGCGCGGGATTAAAGGCTGAGCCACCAAGCCCGGCTAGTATTAATTTTTTTGAGTTGGAGTCTCACTCTATCGCCCAGGCTAGAGTGCAGTGGTATGTTCATGGCCACCACAGCCTCGACCTGCTGGGTCAGGCGATCCTTCTGCCTCAGCCTTCCAAGTAAATGGAATTACAGGAGCGTGCTACCATTCCCAGCTAAGTTTTTTATTTATTGTAGAGACGAGGTCTCACCAAGTTGCCCAGGTTGGTCTCGAACTCAGGCAATATTCTCGCCTTGGCCTCCCAAAGTGCTGGGATTGCAGGCTTGAGCCACCACGCCCAGCCCATTGTTCTTTTAATCTCAAAACTCAGCAGATGAAATCTTGTTTGGTTATAATACTAACAGTAACCTTTCTCCAATAAAAACTGAACATGAACTCAGCAATATTGAGGTTGATTCTTGGCTTTAGGAAGATTGATATGACAGTTGTTCAAGAGCTTGATCTTAAAAGAGATTTTGCTTTATTTTTGAAGAGAAAAATTGCTGCTAGTACAAGGAAGAAAAAAAATGACTCTGTCAGTGGACGAATGAATATATCTTTTCTGTTGTGGGTGCAGCTGTACCATACCACTGTCATGGCATCATTGAGGAAGCATTTTATTTAAAAGACATTGCAACTGTCATAACCACTGAGCTCCCGGCTGATTAATGAATCTCATATAAACTATGACAATTGGGTATGGAAGGCAGTAAAACGAGTCGCACAGCAGAATCCTCAGCACTGAACATCTTTCTCACTCTCTTTTCTTCCCAGTTAACGGTCTATTCCTCCAACAATACATATAAATTTTAGACTCACAGCTGAAAAGACAAAATGCAGCAAGAGACTTTCTGTTGTGGAGAGATGAACATAAGGAGAGGGCCTTTGAGGAAAGAATGCACCTGGGGGAAGCCTTTGTCAAAACTGTAAGTAGCCATTTTTAAATGATGAAAAAATATTGGGGTAGGGTGCCATTAATGACCAGTTTATGTCCTTTAGTAAATGTTGTCATAAAAAAAGACCACATCAAAAACCACTTTGTGAAATGTTCTTTTTTCAGATACAGAAATTGTACCTCCAGACGTCAGAGAGTATATATCAACATTTACACAAATACATAACAAATGAAACCTAGTAATTTATTGTATTACCAAAGATCTTTAGGAAGCGACTGCCAATATGCTCCAGTAGCACATTAAATGTACGTAATAAGTAATCAATTTTTTGTTATTTTTATAACATTTTATAGTGATTATATTGTAGCTACCCTCTTCTAGAACATTGTGAAATAGAACTAGATAGATATTCTCTTTGATTGAATCTTTTTTGCTCTGAAAGTCCTGAAATACATTTTGCCAAGAGTCCTAAAAATTCTGACTGGATTAAGCCATAAAGAAATGACATCTAGCTAGACTATTTTTTGCTAAAATTTTTACATAATGTATTTATTCTGTACCTTAGAAAAGCATAGCATAATATCCACTTTATACATCTGGTGATAATTACTAAATCCATTCTCGTATTAAAAATATGTATGGCAAAATCTCATATTTATTTAACAAACATAACCAGTCATTATATTAAATAAATTTTATTGGATAACCTAATTTGCAATTTTCTCTAAAAATTTGGGACACAAAAATATTTTTTTGACTAATATGCTTAGTTTCTCCTTTTCTTTCTTCTACTTGATAAATTAAGAAATGGAAAAAAATCAATAGATATACTAAGTGGTCTTAAGAATTTTTTCATTTCTTTCCACAGGCAGATTCAATTTATAAAACTCATTTTTGTTAAAACTGCATTATATTAAAAAGCAATTTATGGTGATCCTGATTTATTTAACAATTCTGTTTATTTCATTATTTTTATGAATTGGAAACATCAGTAATAGAAACAAATTTAGTTTCGATAAATAAGTAATGCCCAAAAAGGGGAAACTAATTTTACCTTAGATAATAAAATATATGTCATTTGGTTTGTAATTTCTATAATCAGCATGAACATAAGAAACTACTAGTTAAGAAATTCCAATTGATAAAAACTATACAGAAAAATGATATTGAACATTGGGAAGAAAATTCTTTTAGTAAGGAGATTACCTGATCTTTTGTATTTAATATTTACACTGCATTTGTTTCTGGACACAGCCACATTTTAAAAGTGTGTTTTGGTTCAACACAATCAAGTGTATGATTTGTACACAAAATTCTTCAAAATATTTAGAGTTACACATTAAGAAACATACATTCAACCTGTAGGCAAAATCTTACCTTTTATTTATACGATGCTAGGAAGAGTGACATTGTCATACCAATTTCTATAAAGCAAAGAAATGAAACTATAAAAGATGAAGATATTGTTAAGACACCAAAAAATAAAGACATGCATCTGTTGACTATATTCTCCAGCATGCACAAATGTCCTTTCAAAAAATCAGAACCACATTATTTACACTACACATGGCAAAAAAAAAATTATTGATATAATATGCTATTGTATATTTTATTTATCTATTTCAACTAAAGAATTTAGTGCATGCTTTAGAAATGAGTGATTGCTTTTCCATAAGTAACAGAGGAATGTTTTAAGAATACAATTATATTCATGATAGAGTTCATAAATGGAAAAAATTAGAACAATGACCAGCGAAAAGTAAGCTTTTACTTAGCATTAGAAATTATTTAACACCAAATATGACCATAACTTATCAGTTAAGCATACACAACTCAAAATGAAACTTAAATCTTTCCGGATTCTCAATGCAAAACTAGAAATGACAGAGCTAAGTAGTAATCTTTTCTAGGAGTCTAATAAGAGAAGGAACTCAGAGTTTCATGTATAATTATTCATTATATATCATCACCATTACTGTGATAGCTACAGTCAACGTAGCACTTAGAATTACTATGGGGCCCTGCCCTACCTGCCTAGACATTCATAACACAGCAAATGGCAAGCCAAAAACAACAAGCCCATAAGACCCAGAGTTCCTTCTCACTGACAGCTTAAGAGATCAGTTTATATTCTTAACCTATTCAGAGATGCTAACAGGCTTGCACACTCTGGAAAGTGGTCACAGAATGTTTTCCTGCTTATAGATTTTCAGAAAATAATAGGAAGGACATTACAAGGCTCTAAGATTTGTTCTTTCTAATGTGGTGATCTCATTGGAAAGCAAGGATCAAGCCCCTGGGGATTCAGAATTTTGGGGTAAAGGAAAGGCAGGTGGAGTTTGAAAACAAAGTAGTTTAATAAGCTTGACTCTGAAATTTGTAGTAAGCAAGCCAACTCAATGCTCATGTGGGTATTATACAAAAAAAATAATATTTTCTAAGTCCAAAATAAACTTTTTTCTTCTAAAATTACCTTTGATTTTATTACTGTTAGTCATAACTCTTAACTTACAATGGAATTTCAAAAGCATTAAAGACTCTTTTAAAAAGTTTATGTTTAAAAAGAGGGTGTGCATAGTCATTGAGATATTTGAAATGCAATATCTCTACTTCATACTGAGATTATCAAGCCTTTCATTCCACTGTTATCTGATTTTATCTTGAGTTTTCGTAATTTCTCTCATATTTTCGTTTTGGGATTGACATTCTACAGATAGGAATAAACCAATTCAACGTTGTTAATGATACTGCTGGCATATATTTGCACATTCTTTACATTTTCAAACACTTTCACATACACTGGATACCCACGACAAGTCTAAGAAGCAAACAGGGTAAGAATTATTAGTTCTACATTACAGATTAAAAAACTCAGGTTCAGAGGTGTCAAGTGACTTGTCAAATGGATATTAGGTGGCAGGATTGAGACCATAATTGAAATCCTCTGTGTCCCAGTTTACTACTTGTACCGATCAGAATGGGTTAGATAACACTGTAGCATCAAGCAATTCCCAGATGCAGAGACTCAAAATAACATGCATCCATCACAAGATGACTGGGGACTCTCTTTAGTTCTCTCACTGTGAAATCCAAGATATTGTATCATTCACAATCTGAAATGTTGCCTGTCCCTGGGACAGAGGGGAAAATAATTAGAACAAATTAAACACTTGCTCTCAAAACTGCTGCACAGCCCTTCCTGCTCATGGTTCAGCAGCCAAAGCAGGGCTCATGGTCATGACTGATTTCAAACAGGCAAACCTACGAGGAAGTAAACCAAACGGGAAGTATTTTATAAATGTCACTGATTACAATAGTCAGTCTTTCTGGGCACAAAATACTCAGTCCACTCTCCTTCCTATAGGCAATATTCTGTCACCCCACTCCCTGAAGGAAAAAAAAAGTCCCTTGCAGTAAAGACATCAAACTCAAAGAGGAGGAAATTTGGTAACACACTGTAGTCCTTACATCAGGGAGAGATGTGCCTTAGGTCTGGATATCACTCCCCTTGAATGCAAAACCTGTGAACTGAAAAGGCAAGTCATCTACTTCCCATACATCCAATATATACTGGGGTTACAAGTTCAGGATAACCTCAATAACTATTCCCATTTAGAAAGGAGAATGGGAGACACACAGCAGTGTTGGACTGCCATCGTTGTGAAGTAATAACAAGCAGATATTGTGATGATTCTCTATCCAAGAGGAGAGAAATGTTCCTTGATTAGATCCTGGAAAGGACTCTCCCATCAATTATTCTTCAGGGCACTTTGTTCTACCCTCTGAAAAATTCTTCCGTTTCTATTTTCCACAAAGTAGAACATATTCAAAGTGAACATTAGGGAATCTGACCCTGTAAATTTGAACAACTTTTTCAGACAGCTACATTTGCAAAAGGAGAACAACAAAGATCATGTGGTGAGTTTTCCTTAAAACCAAATGCGTGCAATTTAAAAGACTTCTTTATTCTTATATTTTATGTATAATTATGTACTTCATATATGTTAGTGTTAAAACATCCTTTCCTGTGGACTTCTCTATCAGCAATACAGTGGACTTCATTAATAATGACTTCTTTCAATAATGAATAATTTGTGTGAAATATATATTTTGCATACAGATAACTTTCATAGCATTTCTGGGATTGCAGAAAAGAGTAAAAACTTTTAAGGAACTATAAATGTAATAATAACAAAAATAACTAACCAAAAAAAATTTGCACTGAAAACTGTAAGTGCACACATGAGTGCACGTGCACACAAATTGTTTTGCTCTGGCAGTGGCAAGTGAAAGGTACCTGAGATTCTTATATTATGCCTAGAACCTGGGCTAACAGGTTTACAGGCATCTGGAGCCTCATGGCTCCCAGCAGAAGCATACACAAATCCTTTCTGTAAGAAAGTTTCGATTAGCTCAATGTGAATATGCTTTGTGATTACAAAACACAAGGAAACAAATCACCATAGTAAATGACAGCGGAAACATCAAATAGATATCTCAAGAACTATACATATTAGAATGATTACATACAGAATGTAGGATAATTATGAAAAAGATTTAGAGAAATAACAGAGAATCACAGAATTGAGCAAATAATAAAAGATTATTCAAAATGATCAGGGAGATTTTTAGAAATAACTAAAATTTAACCATTATAAATGAAAAATATAATTGTTGAAATAAAAAAATTCAGTGGATGAATTTAAAAGAAAATTAGACACAGATAAAGAAATGAGAAAATGAAAACATACACAGAATCCAACACAAAGTGTCAAAAAACTAGAGAATATAAAAGAGAGATTAGGAGTTAAAGACAATAGAGTAAGTAGATTTGATTTATGCTAACTGCAGTCCCACAATGAGAAAATAGAAAGTGGAGAAGAAACAATTTTTGACAAGTTAATGCTTAATAATGAAAGTCATAAACCCAAGCTACAAGGTAAATAATGTGTACTTAGTGAGGATAAAGATTAAAATCAGGAAAAAAAACAATAATCACACTCCTATTTAACATTGCACTGGTTGTTTTAGTTAATACAGTAAGTCAAGTAAAAAGAGCTATGAGAATTAGAAAAGAAACACAATTGTTATTGGACACAGTTGGTTGACAATATATAGAATACTCCTAAAATCTTACAATTAATTAGAAATAATGAGTGAATTTTTTATTTCTATACACCAGTCACAAACAGAAGACATATTCTTTTTTTTTTTTTTTTTTTTTTGAGTTGGCATCTCATTCCATTGCCCAGACTGGAGTGCAGTGGCCGCTTCCAGCCACCGCAGCCTCGACCTGCTGGGAGAAGACATATTCTTAAAGTATTATTTACAACAGCAAGAAGTAATACAGGGAATCTAAAAATGCTTGTAACAAAAAATATGCATAGGCCTATGTGAAAAAAACTGTATTGAAAGACATCGAAGATCTAAATTTGCAGCATATATGATGTTCACAGATAGAAATACTCAATATCTTTAATATATTATTTCCCTCAACAGGTTTCTTTCTGGTTCCTTCAGAACTTGAGAAGCTGAGATAAAATTTTATGGAAAGAACGAAAGTCTGAAAATAGCCAAGATATTCTTGAGAAGGAGATAAAGGTAGTAAATATGTATAAAAAGAACATTTCCAGAACGAAAGCGGAAAGAGAGGAATCTGTCCTTAGCCTAATTCATAACATTAACGCACCTAAAGAAAAAAATTACCTAAGAAAAAGGAAGTGAGGCTCTCCTGGAAACTAGAGGTACATGCGAGAGTGTAAGAGGGTTGATGGGAAGTGGAAGAAGTAGAATAAGAGAAGCATTTGAGAAAGGAGGTCTGGTTTTATCTGCAAAGGTGCCGTCTATTATACATGAATGCATCTGGATATTGTAGTGTGATTCTATTAGATATTTGGATCGGCAATTTCAAACATTTTTGTGCAACTACACCTAAAATCATTTTTAAAAAGTATTTTACCCCTTACATGTTTTTAAGGTGGCATCTGTCATATTTTAGCATACATTTAAACAATAATAAAGGACGTAATCGCTGGTATATTGAAAATTATTACAATTTAGAATTTCAAAAATTATATTAAGTTTATAAAATGGAATCGAACATGTTTAGAGAGTTGATACTCAACCACCATCATCCATTTAAAAATATATAAAAACAACTTTATTTCTATGCTGGAAATTTTACATTGTTTCTTTTCCTTCCTTTGTATTTTTATTCCGCCTCCTCCATATAACTTTTTGCTAAAATAAAATATTTTTATGCATGAAAGTTCTTTACTACTTACTTTATCATGTCTCTGCAACAAGCATATGTATGTAAATGGAAATTTTATACATTTTTACATTTTATGTGGTAGATGAGTCCTTATTCTTCCAATTAGTTTATGTTTCCATGGGTGAATATTACTTAATGCTGGAATGAGACAGAATTCAACATTAATTCTACATCCGGCTTCATTTTTATAAATGTTAAGCATTAAGCCTCTAGTTCTTTGCTTATAGCAATATCAACACCACTAATTTTAATTATCCCTTTGACCTCCAGATAGTTTTTATACCCTGGGTCCAAGTACTTGGGATGGATGAAAGTGATGCCTTTCTTTCATCAAATGGGAAAAGGTGGTTGTGAAAGGGAGACCAACAGGAGGCCTAGACAAGTATGCTGTTAGGCAGATCAATTTCAGGATGGGAAAGATCAATAGAAGATTTTAACAATGAGTCCCTTAAAACTGTCCAGGCCTTTATAGAGATGTAGGCCTTGGAATGTCTTTGTGTGCCCCAGTTTGAGGACCGCTGATTCAAGTCACATATTTCCTCTGACTGATGTGCTTGGTCAGTTAGAGCATTTTGATCATAATGTCACTTGAACTTCCTCAGGCATATGTGTAATATGTAGGTCACATTAGCAGTAAATAACTTAAATTGCACTTAATTTTGTTCCCATCTGCTGACAAGACCTTTCCTTCCTTGCAAATTCCAACAGACCCTTCCCCCATCCCTCAGCACCCAAGCAGTGGTCCTTATGTGTTCACAAATAAATCTACATGGCCAATTCTTCAGCACCTCTCTGTAGGCACAGGCACCAATGCATTCAAGCTGTGTTTCCCATGTTTTCACATAGTAAAAACATAATGGAAATGGCTCAAATGTCAAGCCAAAATCTATAAGCCAAAATATGTATTACTATTTTGTCAAGTAAGGTTTTTTTTAATACCACACATTGTCACTATTGTTTAACTTGTACGAGGACATTTTAAATGTTTTAAATAATTTCTTATTATAAAATGTTTGATGCATTCAAAATATATGTAATACATATGTAAGTTACCACATAAAATTAAAGTGAATATATGAACTCATCATCCAGTTTAATAATTAAAACATGACCAGTTAGTAGCTTTTTATCTACAGATTCTGTTTCTATCCTGTTCTCCTGTCTTCCTCCCAGAGAGATAGCTACTAGCCTAAATTTTGTTTTCAGCATTCAGTTCTTTGTTAAATATAGTCTTTTATTATACGCCTGTTACCCTAAATAATATAGTGTTTAGTTTCTCTTGTTACTCAGGTTTTCAAAGATTATATATTCTATGTACTAGTCAGTTACCTTTCTTCATTCAGTATTTCTAAGATTTAACCTTGCTATTACATACAACTGTGTTGTTTTTTTTTTTAATATATGTTATTCTTTTGGGTAAATCACCCCAATTTATTAATCCATGCTCCTGAAATGGACATTTGGATTTGTAAAATATTTTTACTATTATAAGCAATGCTGCACATTCAGATTTGTGAGAGTTTTCCAATGGACACAAACCTGGTAATGGAATGGCTGCGTATACACATTTTTAACTTTATAAGACAGTTGTATTTTTTTTCCCAAAGTGATTGGATATGTTTACATCTCCTCCATTAGCGGATAATATCTCTTGGACTTACATCTTCAGCAACTCCTAGTATTAACATACTTAATATTTATCAGTCTAGTGACTATAAAATAACTCCTAGGGGCCTTAATCTGCAGTTTGCAAACTGATAATAAGGCTGAGCAATTTTCACATTGTGCTTGCCGTTTGGGTTTGCCACTCTATGTCTACCACTTCTTTTGACCATTTTTCCAATTGGATTGTTTATTGATTTGGAGGCATTTTATATATATATATATATATATATATATATATATATATATATATATAAAACAGGTATTAACTGGCCGTAGTAGGTGATGTATCTTGAATATATCTGGTTTACATATATTTTCTTCATTCAGGTCTCAAAATTCTGTGGGTCCTGTACAGTTGCCTCTCAGTATTGATGTCTTCTTTCTGCAGTAGCAATAGCTCATGTTTTTGTTGTGATAACCAGTTGAAGAGCACTCTCACAAATCTTATCTCAGCTGAGTCTCCCAACAACTTTTAAAAACAAGATGGGTACTATTCTTTTTATTTTATAGATAAGAAAACAGTGGTTTGCCCAAGGTTGGAAGGCTCCTACATCCTTCGACTCCACATTCCATATCCTGTTTATGATTATATGATGCTTCAGTTGTTTATAGATTACAACCCATCCAGTTAAGAAAATGCTGCACCTCTGCTTAGCATTCTTGCCTTAGTTCCTTCTCTCTTTTTTTGCATATAATTCAAAATACGACTCGTGTATGAAGTTCATTCTAAACATATTGTCTACAAAATGAGTAAAGAAAGCACCAAAAGATTGTAATAGGATTTTTTTAAAGAGAAGCTAGGAGGATATTAGAAATCACAAGTTACTGTTCTGTGTCAAACCTCATTTTTAAAATTAATGAATCTGGTATATGAAAGAGAACTGATTTTAAGTCGAGTATTTTCTTTTCCTTTAGCCTTCCAGAGAGTTAAAAAGAGGACTAGAGGAAATAAAAGAAGAAAATACATTTTAATATTCATTGGTATTATCTAAATTGGCTTCTCTGTGTCAAATAGCGATTTTTCTATTTAATTAATTAAATATTAAATACTATCTGTTATATTAGATATAATTAATACCTATATTGTGATTAGCATTAAATATTGACCTTATAATGGAAAGTAATACTGGTAGGGCAGTAATTCCATTGCTCTGCCTCCAGCTGAAGCTGCTACATCTGGGCAGGTAGGTGAATATCAGCCTTCCATGAAATACCAGGGAAGGTGGGTTAGGAGATGACCAATGTTACCTCTCAAGTATTAGAGATGGTAAAACGTAGTACTTCTCACTCCTGGGAACTGTAAAATAAATAGAGAGACACAAGCTAATCAAACCACTGCATAGGAATACTAATCTTTGGGTACTTTCCATGGATGATTTTATTTTTATGTACATTACATTCACCAAAGAAAACTATGTGTGATGAAATTAGCAGTTAAAAGAAATGACCTGGAGTTAAATAACAAAACAGAAGTCCTACTCTGAGGTATTTCATTTTTATTTATTTATTTTTGAGTCAGAGTCTCACTCTGTCACCCAGGCTAGATTGCAGTGGTAGAGATCACGGCTCACCATAGCCTCGAACTCCTGGCTCATGTGATGCTTCTGCCTCAGTTTCCTGAGTAGCTCCAACAACAGGCATGCACCACTCCACCTGGCTAATTTTTTTTTTTTTTAAGAGATGAGTGAGGTCTCACTATGTTGCCTAGGCTGGTCTTGGATTTCTGGGCTCAAGCAATTCTCGCCCTCCCAAAATGCTGGGATTACAGGTGTGAACCACTGCACCAACCTACTTGGAGGTGTTTTAATCACCATATAATAATAGTTAAACACTTAAGCACTTCCTGGGAACATCCCTTGATGCATAATAAAAACACAGGCCCATTCTTATCTTCTTCTCCAAACAGAAAGATCTTTAACAATGGTCTATGTTCTAGAGATAATTACTAAATATGGCCTTTTCTAGATCTCTTTCTTCTAATATTTTTAATAACCACATCTCCAGTTATAGAACGAGTATTCATTTATCAAATATTCCTACTGCAGTGCTCAACTTTAAGTGGGCTGTCTTGCTTCTGGTTTTGTGAAGCGCTGGCTTCTACATGTATTTTGATCTGAGTCTGAGAGCTGTGCATGTTATTTGATAAGTACTGTCTGCTGATGAGTTCTTTACATGTATTTCTTTTATGAGTCAGGTACTGTAACAAGGCTCATTCAGCTCACATTGAGTAGGGGATAATCACATCACAAAGTGGTGGCAAAAGAGAGCTGTGTCCTTGGGCAAGGGCATGTGATGACTCGGGAATTCAGATCTGTGTTTGTAGAGAAGAGGTGAATTCTGTGTTGGTAATTTTGAACTCTACATATTTTATGGTTTTGTCTAAGGAAATGGGTCACTCATAACATAAGGGCAGCATCATGCTTAACTGGAAAGCTTCATATGTCCTAGTCCAAAGGGCCTTTAAGAGGCAAATTATCCATTTTGTGAAGGGTGTCCATTATATATTTCAAGTATATCTTCAAATCAACTGCTTTAAAAAGGGCCTGTGGGTAAGATGACCAAAAATTTTATTTATTTATTTATTTATTTGTTTGTTTGAGTAATGTCACCCAGAGTTCAAGACACCAGAGCTTTTACAATTTTTATTTATTTATTTATTTATTTATTTATTTATTTATTTAGAGTTGGAGTCTCACTCTGTTGCCCAGACTGGAGTGCAGTGGCCGCTCCCGGCCACCGCAGCCTCGACCTGCTGGGCTCCCGCGATCCTTCCGCCTCAGCCTTCCGAGTAGCTGGAATTACAGGTGCGCGCTACCACGCCCGGCTAATTTTTGATTTATGGTAGAGATGAGGTCTCGCCAAGTTGCCCAGGCGGGTCTCGAACCCGCGGGCTCAGGCAATCCACTCACCTCAGCCTCCCAAGGCGCGGGATTACAGGCTGAACCACCGAGCCCGGCTACAATTTATTTTTAATTGAGTCAGGATCTCACTCTGTCAAACAGGCTGGATTGTAGTGGCACAATCACAGCTCACTGTAACCTCCACCTCCTGGGCTTC
>CAUYQG010293930.1:0-11531 GCA_963574415.1 Tarsius wallacei | reverse complement strand
TGGCCACTCCCGGCCACCGCAGCCTCGACCTGCTGGGCTCTGGCGATCCTTCCGCCTCAGCCTTCCAAGTAGCTGGAACGACAGGTGCGCACTTCCACACCCGGCTAATTTTTTTGATTTATTGTAGAGATGAGGTCTTGCCAAGTTGCCTAGGCAGGTCGTGAACCCACGGGCTCAGGCAATTCACTCACCTTGGCCTCCCAAGGCGCGGGATTGCAGACTGAGCCACCGAGCCCGGCTAGCACTTTGTTTTTATTTGTGAATTTTTATGGTCCTTGCCCATCGTTTTCTGTCTTTCATACCTTGGCATTAATGCCAATAAGTGTGAAAAAATTGTGGTTTTGATTCTGCACTACATATAAAAGACATTTCATCTCTTTTTCTTCCTGACAAAGACAGTGACTCTAGCACCTTGCCTTGTGCCTCATGAGTTTATAAATTGAACTGGTTTTCGGGTGATGGGATGGATTCCTTCCCTCTTCTGTCCTGCTGTGGCTGGGGAGGCTGTGATCCCCAAAGGTATAGGCACAGCATACATTTCCATGCAGCGGCAAGAAACATGTTTTCTGTGTTACTCCCATGGGTCATCACTTGAGTCTATTTTGGCCACTGCGGTGCACTAAAGTTGTCGCCAGGGACAGACCACACCGATTCCTCTTTCTGGGTTGCCACGGAGAGCTCAAAACCCTCATTTTGAAGTCTCATTTTTCTAAATAACAAGCTAGGCTAGAACAAAGCCCACTCCAAATCCACAGGCTCTTCCACACAATGAGGACATCACTCTAGAATGTTCCACTTTTTGGTGGTGCGGGAGGGAAGAAGGAGGATGTATTTGCTCTCGTGCTTCCAATTAGTTAATTGTTCATGAATCATTTTGCTTTTAAAATAGCACTCTTAATTTGGGATTCAAATTTAAGGGTGATTCTACTGTGATCTCTACTGTAATTTGGGTTGTAGAACACTCTCCCTGTGAGAAGCACAAGCAGGGAGTGGGCGCGAGGGGCAGTGCAGTGGCACGGATGCAAACGGCAGCCCACTGCCTCCCCACGTCTGTGTTTTGATGACCTGAGAAAAGGCATCATATTTCTAGTACATTGACTTCTTTTTTCTTTGTGAATGTGGTTGGATTTATGGGGAGGGAGGGAGGGGTGGGAAAGGAAGAGAAAGGAAAATGAAATCACTTATCATTGCAACCAGCTATTTTATGTAGAAAATGTTTTCTTGGTTTCCGTTTTATGTGACCGAGCCCTTACTCTGCATAATAATGCAAAGATGTTCTATGTGTAACCTCAGTGTTCCATGTGAGGCTGCGTGTGTCCCCTTTCTAGATCACGGAGAGTGATGCTATTGGGGTATTGAAGGTCCACGTGGTTAACTCTGGGCAGACTCATGCAGCAGAACCATCTGATACTTCTCTTGTTTTTTTTCCCCACTGGCTTTGTTCAGGTATAATTAGCAAATAGCAATGCTTCTCTTTAAAAGGGTTTCTCAGAAAGAGGATGTCCAACTTGCAGTCAAGTACCTACCTGTGTCAATAACCATGGATCTGTCCCTCGGTTTCCAGGTTTTAGGGTTTTCTGAGCTTTCTCTATGCAGAAAATTGAAATGCAGGCCAAGAAAACAAGCAGAAAAGAAGGAAAACCCTCTAACTCATTCCAAGCCATAAAAACAAAAGATTTGCCACTGGTTCCTCATTCATTTAGGGGTTTATGTCCCCTCATGCCAGCCTTGCTCCTGCTGAGATAGCACAAAAACTGGCACATGTCCCCAGGGGCTAAATAATCTACTAAATGCTACTATTGGGTGGGGGGGGGGGGAGAATCAGAATCTCAATCTGTAACCCAGGCTGTACTGCAGTGGTACAATCACAGCTCACTTCAGCCTCGACCTCTTGGGCTCAGGTAATCCTTTCACTTCAGCTTCCAGAGTAGCTGGGACTATAGGCGTGCACAACCACGTTCTAGCTAATTTTTTTATTTTTTTGTAGAGATGAAGCCTTGCTGTGTTTCCCAAGCTGGATTCGAACTTCTGTGCTTAAGTGATCCTCCTGCCTTGGCCTCCCAAAGTGCAGGGATTATAGGCATAAGCCACCATTCCTGGCCCAAATGCTGCTAAAATTTGATATTTTATTTCACATTTTAATACTGACTCCTGAATTTGGAAAGCTGGTAATGTAATTACCTTGAAGGACATGTCTTAGAGATCTCTGAAGAACATATCACTCAATCCCACCTGTGAATGGGACGTTAATCCTCTCTTTCCTCTCCTTGACGGTGCCCTCACTTAGAAGGGGCTGAGTGCTTTCCCCCACTGCCAACAGGATGATCTGAATGTCTACTGTCTCATAGCCTTGAGTCCAGAACCAGCCTCTGTTTGGGTAAATTAAAAGTCATCAACATAGACAGGCCTGTTGCAGTGACTCATGCCTGTAGTCCCAGCACTTTGAAAGGCAGAGGCAGGAAGATCACTTGGGCCCAGGAGTTTGAGACCAGCCTGGGCAACATAGTGAGACTCTGTCTCTACAAAAGATTTTAAAAATTAGTCAGGCATGGTGGCACACACTTGTAGTCCCAGCTATTGGGAGGCAGACACAGGAGGATCACTTGAGCCTGGGAGGTTGAGGCAGCAGTAAGCCAGTATCACTCCACGGCAAACCAACCTGGGCAACAGAGTGAGACTTTGTCTCTTAGGGAGGCCAACATATTCTAACTATAGACTCTTTAAATTTATCTTCATGTGTTTGATACTTTATTTGAAAGAAAAATGTCCTGATCTTACTTACTCATTTTGATCTCATTTACTTTAAAGTAATTTGTTCTTTCCTAAAAGTGCAAAGCTTAAAAGCAGTTGGCGGGAACTGAAGATAAAATTGCGAGATCTGACTTTGAAAACTACCTTTCACTCCTCTTGTGATTCCATGCATGTGTTCACCTTCTCCAGGTAACAGCGACCAGTCAGGATCCCAAGAGAAGCTGCTGGTTGACAGCCAGGGCCTGAGTGGATGCTCCCCCCGAGACTCAGGATGCTACGAAAGCAGTGAGCACCTGGAAAATGGTAACGTCAGGAACCAGCTTTGGCTATTACCCATTTCAAAAGTACAGTTTTCTCCAAAAGAACAATTCCATTGCCATTATGAACTCAGTGGTCATTTTTTCCTTCCTGACCTCTCCACTGTTCTAGGCTAGAGTTTGCCTCCCTGTCTGTTCCTCCTGGCTGCTGGACAAAGTTAATAAATTCCGTCTAAAATGCCTGCAGTTGTAAGACCTAAATTGTGTGTCTCCTATGCCCATTTCTTTACACAATAAAAACAAGCGTTTGAGTGTTAGGTCCATCAGGAAAGCAATTTACCTGGTAGACCATAATTCAGGGTCACACCAGCAGCAGTGTCTTAAATGCTGCAATGGCACGTCCTGAGCCTAGAGGCCATTACTGTGGGAGAGGATGACTGGACAGCCCCCTGTCTTGTTTGTCGCTTCTCTGTCCTACTCACTGGAAAGCAGTCAACATAAAATTTCAAAAAATGTGCTTATCTCAAACAAAAGGGGAGTCTTAAGTGGAATGGGATCAGGTGAGCCAAATGTTACCATGTGTGTCTCTGTGCTTTCCTATTATGACCCCAGAATTCCCATTATAGCAAGATTAGAAACAATAGTTAAGGTCACGCTGCCACCATCGACCTAAATCTCTGTCCAGCTCTAAGATCGTCATGAAAAATGCCCAGCTCTGATCGTTTTTAGCTGTCATTGGAATCTCATCTCTTAGCCCATGTGTTGCAATATTTATTCAGTGCCTATCGAAGCAAACTTTGTAATCCTGCAGGGTGCAATTTATTAGGGTTAGTGGGTTATGGATAGCAGTTGTAAGCCCAAACAGAATAGAACATGTCAGTGCATTTCATTATGTAAGGGTTAGTATTGTTGGCATCATTGCTTATAACCCTTGTTTCTATTATGTCTATGTGTATTGGCACACGCATGTGTACCTGTGTGTCTCTGTGTACTGGATGATGAATGTAAAATGTGTCTCTTCATGACAAAAAAAAACAGTGTGAGAGCCACTGTGGTCACCAAAACCAGGACAAATGTGAGGCAATGAAGGGTCAGGGGGCAAACTCTAAGGAGGTGCTACACACTTTCACATACCAACCCTGCAACCTGACTCGAAGATTGACCTACCCTCTTCTTGAAGTTTTCCTCTCTGGGGCAACTTGTTTGCCTCACCCCAGTCCTAATTATTTTATTTATTTATTTTTTGACATTTGGTTTTTTCTCTTTATTATTTTATTTTATTATTTATTTATTCTGAGTTGGAATCTCACTCTGTCACCCAGGCTGGAGGGCAGTGGCACATTCCTGGCCACCGCAGCCTCGACCTACTGGGCTCAGGCGATTCTTCTGCCTCAGCCTTCCAAGTAGTTGGAACTACAGGCGCGTGCCACCATGCCCAGCTAATTTTTTGACTTATTGTAGAGATGAAGTCTTGCCAAGTTGTCCAGGCTGGTCTCGAACCTGAGGGTTCAGGCAATCCTCTCACCTTGGCCTTCCAAAGTGCTGGGTTATAGAGGTGAGCCACCACACCCAGCCTTTTTGTATTTTAAAGATGTGGGGTACCAAGGATTAGGTATACAAGTGGACATCGTACAGGTAAAGTTTGAGCCTCCCTGTGGTCCCCACTTTGCCTGGTTTGAGATTAGGTACCCTTATTGATGTTGTGTCCCCACCCTCACCCTGGCAGTATCCTGCTACTGCCAATCCCTTTCTTATAGTATTATGGTAAATATTCAGGGTCTGCTTTTGAGTGACCCAATCCTAATTCTGATGAGCATCTTGGGTACCTCAGAATTTGACCCATGAGTCCCACCATTCAAGGTATTCTATCAATGTGGGAAGATAGTAGATCTTCCCAAACCCTAATTTTCAGATAGGTCCAGGTGGGGTGAAAACTCCACTCTGTATCACTGAGCATCCTGAGGTTCTGTAAACATCATGTAGGTTCTGAAGGTTTTTATTTTTTCTGTAATAACTTTTTCACATTCAAATATTTTCAATAAATTAATCCCTCCAACTTTCTGGATTATCACAGATATCACTGGCAGAATTTTAAATGGCCAAAAGAATTCATGTGCACCTGCTAAAGAACTAGATTAAAGAAGTTAGTGAACCACACTTTGAACTCAGGATGAGTTCCGGGATAATTCCCATATCAGCAGAATGCAAAAAAGTGGAATGTATATATATGGTTTACATTGGGACTTAAGGGGAAGGAAAGCCTTATTTCTAAAATTCATACTAAAGGGGTTTTAAGAATTTTCTATTTCACCCAATTTTTAAACTTGCCATGTGATATGTTTTCTGAACAGATATTTCCCTTTTCCGTTTGTCTATTATTTTTTTCATTGGAGTCTCACACTGTTGCACAGGCTGGAGTGCAATAGCCTGACCATAGCTCACTGCAGCCTCAACTTCCTGGTCTCAGGCGATCCTTCTGCCTCAGCCTCCCAAGTAGCTGGGACTATAGGCACATACTACCACGCCCAGCTAATTTTTTAAAAATTTTTTTGTAGGGATGAGGTCTTGCTATATTGCCCAGGCTAGTTAATTTTTGTATTAATGAAATGTAGGACCATGGTCAGTATATTCAGTAGTGACACCAGACTAATGATCTCTGTGTAACAACAAAATAATAACAAATTCCTAGCATGTTGTAGGTGTGTGTGAAGCATACAGGTGGATAGGGTTTGAGGTGTCACATTATCATACAAACAAGAGTACAAATGCCATTTGACCATGTCTGCAGAGTACTTCATGTGTTAGTTTATGTTTTATCAAAAGGATGGGATAATTAATAACAAGTCTGCTTGGGCCGGGCGCAGTGGCTCACACCTGTAATTCCAGCACTTTGGGAGGCTGAAGTGGGAGGATTGTTTGAGCCCAGGAGTTCGAGACCAGCCTGAGCAACATAGCAAGATCTTGTCTCTGTTTTTAAAAATTTTTTTTAAATCACAAAATAAAAAATGTCTGATTGAAGAGGTCACTGTTCCTGTTGATCAGTCTTAGTTTGAAATTAGGGTAGAAGGCTGTGAAATCATGGAAGGAGTCTCTTTCTCTCCTTGCTGATAATGGCCAAACCACTTGTAATGTCATGTTTTCTTTCTGTTCCCTCTCCCTCATTTATTCAGCATACACATAGGGATTTTATCAGAGAATGTTTCTCATTGGCCTAAAATAGTCATTTCTTTCTTCCTTTTTTTTTTTTTTGAGTTGGAGTCTCACTCTGTCGCCCAGACTGGAGTGCAGTGGCCGCTCCTGGCCACTGCAGCCTCGACCTGCTAGGTTCCAGCGATCCTTCTGCCTCAGCCTTCCAAGTAGCTGGAACTACAGGCGCGTGCTACCACACCTGGCTAATTTTTTGACTTATTGTAGAGATGAGGTCTCGCCAAGTTGCCCAGGCAGGTCTTAAACCTGTGGACTCAGGCAATCCACTCACCTCAGCCTCCCCAAGCAAGGGATTACAGGCTGAGCCACCGAGCCCAGCGTCATTTCTTTCTTCAAGGAGCACTCCCCATCTTATCTCTCTTCCCAGTCAAACCAGTCCACAGCCTGATTTCTTCTCCCTGCTTATTTATTAAAAGGAGATGTCAACATTGTAAAAAATATTTCACTTAAAATGTTTACTGAAATAATAATTGGGAAGAAAACCTTTACTTACAAAACAGTGGCATTCCAAAGGTTTGAGCCAGCGTTGCTTTGTACCTTCTAAACCTAATGTGGGTTTAGGATTTTCATTCATTTCTATAGGGCTAAAGTAATAGGATCATTTGGCTCATTTTTTTGTTTGTTTTTTTGAGTGGGAGTTTCACTCTGTCACCCAGGCTGGAGTGCAGTGGCATGCTCACAGCCATCACAGCCTTGACTTGCTGGGCTCAAGTAATCCTTCCACCTCAGCCTTTCAAGTACCTGGGACTACAGGTGTGTGCCACCATGCCTGGCTAATTTTCTGATTTATTGTAGAGATGAGGTCTTGCCATGTTACCCAGGCTGGTCTAGAACCCATGGGCTCAGGCAGTCCTCTCGCCTCTGCTTTCCAAAGTGCTGGGATGACAGGCATGAGCCACCATGCCTGACATCAGAAGTTTTATTTTTTAGAGTTTTTGCCTTAGGCATCTCAGCCCAGTGTCAAAGCACAAAACCAACATGTTATTAACCAAAAATATAACAAAGAATGTACGTGTGTGTGTGTGTGCGCTCTTGTGTGTATGTTTTTGTGTGTGTATGTGTTTCAAGTATTGATGAGAACAAAACATTCAGCACAGTGCCTGGCCCATATAGAATTTTCCTGGTAAAGATTATCTAGCCGCAGCAGTTAATGTCAATCAACAATTATCAAATAAGTAGATTATGTCTGGCGGATAGTTGAATTATCGGTCTGACACTTTATTTTAACCAGAGCTGTTGCTTTTACTGAGACCTTGAACCATATTGGTATTTTACAGATTGTCTCTAGCAAAATACTCAAATAAGTTTGTATGTATCAAGGCTGGTTGTCTGTTTCTAGAATAAACGTATTAGAGGAGAGTGACTCCGAGGAGGAGTGATTTGAGTCTTCACTGATCACCCTGTAGGGGACACCATTCATAGAGCCTGTTTGGAATTCAGTTCACCTCTCCTTTTCAGTTATGACCTTAGGAAATTGTACTCACCAAACAGAAATCCTGTCTGCGTTGTTTCTAAATGGGGCATGAACGGTCAACCTCCTTCCACACAGATTGCAGCTAGGAACAGACATTAAGCCTGGAATTATTTTACAGCATATGTCTTTTCCATGTAGCCCAATTAATTTCAGTCTTCTTGAGTCCTTTAATAAGACTAAGAATTCTTTCTAAAACTAAAAATGGAACCATAATAACACTCTGTCACCCAATGTCAGAAATGGTGATTTTTATGTCCGTAGTGTAACACAACAATGGAATATAGGAGTTGGAGATTTCAATTATTAGCACACCCTTGTGCATCAATTTGATTAATTCATTTTTAAAATGTGATTGTAAAATATTCCCTTGTCTCACAGGCAAGACTCGAAAAGCTAGCCTCCTGTCTGCCAAGTCATCAACCGAGTCCAGCCTGAAGGCTTTCACCAGGAACAAGCTGGGCAACTACCCAACATTGCCTTTAATGACATCAGGGGATACACTGAAGCAGGGACAGGAGGAAGGCAGGCTGGGCAGTGGCCTCCCCGTGGACACGTCCAAGAGCTGTGACCCGCCAGGTGTGACTGGTTTGAATAAAAACCGAAGAAGCCTCCCAGTGTCCATCTGTCGGAGCTGTGAGACCCTGGAGGGCCCCCAGACTGTGGACACTTGGCCCCGATCCCATTCCCTGGATGACCTTCAAGGAGAGCCCGGTGCTGAGCAAGTCGTGCCTACTGAGGTGACAGAACCCTCCACTCAGATTGTACCAGAAGTGCCACAAAAGACAACCACCTCCACCGCAAAGGTCCAACCCTCCGAGCGAGATTCTGCTGTCGACAATGCATTGCTACTGACCCAAAGCAAGAGATTTTCTGACACTCAGAAAATGGCAACTGAGAAACTGGATGGCTCAATCGCAGCCTCTGCACGTGGCATGTCACTTCCTCAGTGTTTGCCCAGAAACTATGATGTTCAACCTCCTGGAGCTAAACACAACTTAACAAGGACGCCTCTGGAGGGTCACAGAAAAGGACACAATTTTGAAGGCACACACCATCCCCCGGGTACCAAAGAAGGGGTCGATGCTGAGCAGAGGGTCCCTGAGGCAAGAATGCAGCCAAAAAATCCATCACAGCCTCCACCTGTTCCTGCCAAAAAGAGCAGAGAACGTCTTGCTAATGGACTCCATCCTGGTCCCATGGGCCCTGGTGGGACCCTCCCCAGTTCGGATGCACCATGCCTGCCAGTGAAAAGGGGCAGCCCCGCCAGCCCCAGTGACTGTCCCCCAACACAGGCTCCTAGGCCTCCTGTAGGCCAGGCGCCTAGCAGTCCACCAAGTACAAGGCCACCCCCTTGGCTCTCAGAGCTCCCAGAGAGCACGAGCCTTCAGGAGCACGGTGTGAAGCTAGGCCCAGCTTTGGCCAGGAAGGTCTCCTGTGCTCGGGGAGTAGATCTGGAAATGCTCACTGAAAACAAGCTGCATGCTGAAGCCATTGATCTCACCGAAGAACCATATTCTGATAAGGTATCAGAAGCCTTGGGCCCATGTTCACAGGCCTTTGTCTTTGTAAGTCAGGCAGCCAGGGGAGATGAACCCCACAGTTGTCCTTGAGGCTGGCCCGGTAGCACGGGCCTTTCCAAGAGTGAAGAATGATCCCCAACCAACAGGTTCTGCCCACCGAGTTCCAATGAATGGATGCAGAGTCTCCAGATTAAATGCAAATATAGCCCCAGAGTTTACTTTGCTTTGGCTTGTTTGCTTTTAATTTTTGGCAGCCATACTATATAGGGAGAGTGAACAGTACCAGAAATGGTTTCTGAAAAAGATGGTTTAGTGGACAGGAGAAACCAAGTAAGGCAAGCGTCCCCATCTTCTTCAACCCATGTATGTTCAGACATTGATAGCTCCCCACTTCATTTCCCTATATGTAGGCTGGGACTACAAATAGCCTGCTAAGATACTTCTTAGAGGGATTATTAGAAGCAAATAAAGCACATGTGAACATAACTTTGAAAATTATAGAGCCCTATTCAGATATAATAATTATAGGTATCTGTATAGGTGATGGGGGTATTATAAAATATCTTCATTGTACCAAAAACATTTAGATTTACAACAAAAAATTATTACTCATTTGTAAAGAAAGATTTACCAACACCAAATGGCATTGAAGACAAATCACTGATAACAGATCAGGCAGTACTTTACTCCTAGAAACATGTGTTTTGTTACAATGCATTCCAGAGAGTCCTCGTTATAAAATTCTTATGACCATGAATACCTTGGAATAAGATCCTCCTCCTTCTCCCTCCCCCTTCTGATATTTTCTAAATAAACCCTTTTAAATAAAAAGTGAGAATTCTACTCTATAGTAAATGTTGGCCTCATGAAATGGTGATATAACTCGCCATAGATGAAGCGCAGTAGACTATATAGAGACAAGTGTGTCCATTCTCCTGTCTTCCATAACATCGGAAGAATCGTATTCTACAAAATGATCAGGTCGAGTGAGGTGAAGGCATTGACCCAAAAGATGCAGAATATTCTACCTTCATTATGTTTCAAAATATTTTCCTAGAGCTCATCAGTCCTTGGAATAAAAAGACATCCAAGTATTTCCCCTAAAGCATTATACTGACAATAAAGAATATATATTCATTTCAGGTTAAAACTTTTGGTGATAGTGTTTAGTATCCTATTTTATATTTGAAGTATCTTAGAGCAAGAAAAAGAAGTCCTTGCAAGCCTTGATGCCACATTTCTGTTCTCCCCCGGCAGCATGGCCGCTGTGGTATTCCTGAAGCCCTGGTGCAGAGATACGCAGAGGACTTGGGTCAGCCCGAGAGGGACGTCGCCACCAACATGGACCAGATCCGTGTGAAGCTGCTTCGGAAGCAGCACCGCATGGCGGTGAGCAGCACATACTTCCCCCGCTCTCTTTTCTTTTCTGTCCTTTTCTTCTATTTTTTTTTTTTTTTTTTGAGTCGGAGTGTCACTCTGTCACCCAGGCTGGAGTGCAGTGGCACAATCATGGCTTATCGCAGCCTCAACCTCCTGGGCTCAGGTGATCTTTCTGCCTCAGCCTCCCGAGTAGCTGGGACTACAGGCTGCCACCACATCCAGCCAATTTTTTTTTCTGTAGAGACAAGGTCTCACTGTGTTGCCCAGGGTGGTCTCAAACTCCTGGGCTCAAGCAGTCCTCCTGCCTCAGCTTCCCAAAGTGAGCCACCACACCTGAACAACTTGTCCAAGTTTCTGAAGTCCATTGAGCTATAGTGCGTAATAATGAGCATGCTGACAGCTGCCAAGTAGCAAGGGCTCATTATAGCTATAAGAAACAGATACCTGCAGAGAAAGTTTACGGTCAGCCTAGACATTTTTTTAAAGCACAGTTTCAAAAAGAAAATTATCCATAATTCCAGCACTGTGAAAAACATTTTTAAAAAATCTGAGCCGGGCTCGGTGGCTCAGCCTGCAATCCGGCGCCTTGGGAGGCTGAGGTGAGTGGATTGCCTGAGCCCGCAGGTTCGAGACCCGCCTGGGCAACTTGGCGAGACCTCATCTCTACAATAAATTGAAAAACTAGCCAGGTGTGGTAGCGTGCGCCTGTAGTTCTGGCTACTTGGAAGGCTGAGGCGGAAGGAACGCTGGAGTCCAGTAGGCGAGGCTGCGGTGGCCGGGAGCAGCCACTGCACTCCAGTCTGGGCGACGGAGTAAGACTCCAACTCAAAAAAAAAAAAAAATAGAAGAAAAGGACAGAAAAGAAAAGAGAGCGGGGGAAGTATGTGCTGCTCACCGCCATGCGGTGCTGCTTCCGAAGCAGCTTCACACGGATCTGGTCCA
>CAUYQG010293926.1:0-10997 GCA_963574415.1 Tarsius wallacei | reverse complement strand
GGTACCTAACATAGTGCCGGGTACTCTAAAGTGGGCTTTCAGTATGTGTTGAATGAGTGGATGTAAGTTATTTTATATTTCATGCACCCTGGTAAGAGTTTTATGTGTATGTAGGTATGTGTTTATTTATTAGAAATAGAGGTCTCACTCTGGTACCCAGGAGTCCAGTAGTGTGATCATAGTTCACTACAACCTCAAACTCCTGGACTTGAGCAATCCTTCTGCCTCAGCCTCCCAAGCAGCTGGAACTACAGGCACACGCCACTATACTTGGCTAATAAAAGAAAATTTTTTACATGTGGAATCTTGCCATGTTGCCCTGGCTGGTGCCAAACTCCTGGCCTCAAGTGATCCTCCCACCTTATTCTACCTTGTAGCTAAAATTTTAGGTAAGAACAACGGTGCCTGACTACCTGTATATATTTTAATACCCACAGCAATTCTATTTCGTAGGGACTGTTCTTTTTTTTAAAATTTTTATTTTTTTTTGAGTTTGGAGTCTCACTCCGTCGCCCAGACTCTGGAGTGCAGTGGCCACTCCTGGCCACCGCAGTCTCGACCTGCTGGGCTCCGGCAATCCTTCCGCCTCAGCCTTCCAAGTAGCTGGAACTACAGGCGTGTGCTACCACGCCCTGCTGATTTTTGATTTATTGTAGAGATGAGGTCTCGCCAAGTTGCCCAGGAGGGTCTCGAACCCGCGGGCTCAGGCAATCCACTCACCTCAGCCTCCCAAGGCGTGGGATTACAGGCTGAGCCACCAAGCCCGGCTTAGGTAGATTTTTCTTAAGGGAATTAATATTACCTCAATATACAGAATCTCTAGTTTTATAAAATTTTATTTCATGGAATCAATTAATTAAAAAAGATGTGAGTAAAGGCACACAAATATGTGAAAAAATTCATCTCAACTGCTCAAAATCTAGTCAAATTTTTACATGAGTGATAAACACAATGTTTTTGATGTGTGTCTCAAAAATATACATTTGTGTGTATCCTCTTATGAGGGGGAAAAACACTTGGTTAGGTAATGAAGTAAACTTTAAAATAAATAAAATATTTTAACATGATGAAAAAAAGTTGCATAACAATGTTGAAGAACTAGTTTGTTCCAACCTTTCAAGAAATTAGTCAAAGGGAAAATCCCAAAATATATCTTGTGTATAGGAGTCATTGAGCTTCTTAGATCTGTGAATTTATGGTTTTCATCAAATTGGAAGTTTTTTTGTATTATTTTGTCTTTCAGATATTTTTCGTACTTTTGTTCAGGGGCTCCAATTATATGTATATGTGACTATTTATAATTGTTTCATGACTCACTGATGCCCTGATGCACTGTTGTAGTTCCCAGTCCTTTTTCACCTGTGTTTTGTTCTGAATAGTTTTTATTGCTTTAAGCCCTTGAATGTTTTCCTTAACAGCAGCTGATATGTTCTTAATTTTAGCCATTGTATTGTTATTTCAGTGTTTATTTTCCATTTTGAGAAGTTCCATTTAGGTTCTTTTTTAGTATTTTCTATATTCTGTATTCAACATGCTCAATCATCTCTCTATCCTCTTGAACTATACCTAAATCAAGTTATAGTAATGTAGTTTAATGACTGTTTTCGTGTTCTGGTTAATTAAATTTATCATGTGTGTTATTTCTGGGTCTGTTTCCATCGATTAAATGTTTACCTTCTTATGAATCACCTGCTTCTTGGCATGCAGGTTATTTTCTTATTCAACGTCAGCCACTGTGAATTTTGACTTCTTGAATGTTTTTTTTAATTTTTCTTTTTTTCTTCCCAATAAACGTTCTTGAGTTTGTATTAGAGAACGGTTACGTTTGATCATTTGGAGACTTGCTTTCAAAATTTGTTAAGTGAGACCAAAGCAATTTCTTTAACATAAATTTTGTCACATTATTGAGTCAAATCTCTTCTGATTATGCTATTTGATGCCCTGTGAAACATGAGTTTTTTTTTTTTCTTATGGCTAGTGGGAACAAGATTTATTCCTGGCCCTTGTTGTGCTTCAGATTAAGTAATGAAATAATTCTTCGAGCTGTTTTGTTCCATTTTGTTTTGCTTCCCCCGCCGACCTTGGATGGTTTCCTCATCCTTATTTGCTGATCATTTTTCAGCTAAGGGCTCTAGGGTAAACTTTTGCAGATCTCTGGAGCTTTCTTTATATATAGCTCTCTCTTGTATGGTATTTGCTAGGGTAAATTCTAGCCACTTTTACTTCCACAGACACCCAGTTGTTTTTCCTCAACTCAGCAAGACCACTAGGCTCTACCTAAGTTTCTCCTACCTCTGGGAATAATTGCAGGTCTTATCTCAATTATTTCTCCTCTCTCAGAGAACACTCTGTGTTCCACATGATATTCAATATTTACAACTATTGTTTTATAATTTTGGCTTACCAATTGCTTAAGGTGAAAGCATAAATACAATAGTCTGTACTTCATCTTGGCTTGGAGAGGAGGTATATTAATAACTGAAATAGTTATTAAATTGTCTCTCCTATAATCCCATCATGGCATGAATCACCTATCTTTTTTAAAATTGATTTATTATTTTGATTGTAGACAGTGACATTTTACTGTATTTTTTAGATTTTTTTCCTGCATATTAGTTAGAGATCCCTGACTTTCTCTGTTTTTAATTTACTATATATTTGATCTCTACTGTTACTTTGTAATTCAGTCTCCAACAGCCTCTCCTGAAACTTATGTAATCCATAAACAAAATATGAGGAGTTTAGATAGTTGGTTACTCTGTCCCTCTGTCTGCTGTTGTTTTATGTCTTGCTTTTTAATTTTGAACTTCTATCACAAAATTATTCCCTGTTGCATTTGATTAACATTTCAAAACGTTTTTGTATTATTATGGAAGAAATTATAAACTTCATTTAGGCTTTGCATTATTTTAAGCCAGGGTAGGCACACACAACCCAGAAGCCAAATCTGGGTGCAGTCTGTTTTTGTAGATGACATTTAAAAAGGAGCCCTGCCTCTTTGTTTAGGTACTGTTGGTGGTTGCTTTTGAGGGACAGTGGCAACACTAAATAGTCATGACAGGGACCATACATACTGCCAAGTCTAAAAGATGTCCTTCCTGAATCTTTTACAGGAAGTCTTTGCCAACCTTGTTTTAATCTTTAAGTTGTGTGTGTATGTGTGTGTGTGTGTCCACGTGTGTGTATTTAGATTTTACATATCAAAACCAAACTTTTAAAAAGAGTTACTATCCATGTCACCAGATTAATATTTCAGTAAAACTCGTAAACTATTTGATTTTGGCCAAGTTAATTGACATATTTTAAATAGTCTAAGTTCAAAACGGAAATATTTATATATTTATTACCTACATTTAACAATAAATGATAAGATATGTAGAATGCACTTTGTGCATAGTACACATTCAGTAAAGGCCCTTATAATTTTCATTACTAGAATGAACCTCATAAAAATAAAATACCCTACAAGAAATATGTAGGTTTATTTGATAAGTGTATTTTCTTTTACTTGTGTCTAAGTGTCTGATGTTATCTCTAAATATTTAATTTTATAAAAAACAATTTCCTATACAAAAATATTCAGTATGTTTCTGATTTTTACACTGAAGCTTTTGGGAAAACTAATCACTTACAGCTATGGCATATCATGAGAAAAATTATCCCCTTTTAGGTACAAATATGTTTTATAGCAGGAATCATTTTTTTAAAGAAATCTTCTATAAAGTATTCTTCTCTCCTTGTTTTCTTTTGAGTGCTTATTTACCATTGAGTGTTCAATGTTTCAGAGACCTAGTGATACAACAAGTAAAAAGGACAGCTCTAAGCTGGCTACTGTATATCCAGTCCACACCATTGTCTGCACACACACATCTTTTCCTTTTAAGTGCTAAAAATTCATTTTCACATTCGAGCTATTTAATCAGGCCATTTCCCTGAGTGGCAACTTCTTTCTGTATCAGACAAAAATGAGTAAAATTGTTATTGTCATGAAAGTCCTCTAGCTCTCTTGAGATGGAAAAGACCTTGAAAGTGTTTCTCCCTGAAGGCCTTTTAGGAAGAAAGACTTTTGTGCAGGCCACGTGAAAGACCTGTTTTTCCTCCTGGCACACTTAACTCTGTAGTGCACAGAAGTTTGATGTTTGCTTTTCTTTGAAAATCTGACGCTGGAGTACTGATGGCTAGACTTTAGCTTCTGTATCCAATCTAAAGTGCCAACAGGGAGAAACATAAAAAGCTAAATTGCAAATTGCAACTGCAGAAAGCTGAAATCATTTGGCTAGGGAAAACTTTATTTTCTACTAAACTGCTTTACTTCCCCAATATTCTAAAGGTATATAATTTTCTTAAATGTAATTCTAGAATTAGAAATGATATTCAAAAATACATTTTGTATTATTCTGCATATGAATCAAGATTAAGAGAAATCAGGCAAATAAATAGTCTGGTTTGTCAAGGGATTATAATATATTTTTTCTTATTTTAAAATGCTTTGTAATAAAATATAACTTAACTTGTAACTTATTTTATTATACTATATTAATTGATTATTTGTCTATATATTATGACTTATTTTATAAAGTGTGCAAGAGTAAAGTTTAAAAGTACATGATAAAATGTAAAATTGCTTTACCAAAAACTGTTATACTCTATATTTTGCTTATAGCTTTAAAAAATATATTTAATTCTTATTAGTAGTATGTATTAAGAAAATATTTTCACTGTTAATTGTTTATCTTCAGTTTCAATATAGCCTGTTTTAAAATCTCTGAAAAATAAAATTTGACCCTTAATGCTCACTCATCTACAAAACATTTTTGATTTTTTTATTTAAAACCATTCATTAGTTGACCACTTATTATTGATTTATTAATGTAAGAAATTTCTGGGGTTGTATGCCAAAATGCGTAAGTCTCATTCTTGGCTAGTCAATTAAGGATTATTAGATTCAGAATTTGAAGTGATGTCAACAGACTAGTTTTTACCTTGTGGATGTCTTGTATTTACTCAGAAAAAAGCAGTAATAGCCAAGATAGAAGACGTGACTCTGTATGTAGTATATATGAAAAACATCTTAGGCATCTTAGTTGATTATAGATAGGGTTACACATCATCGTAATGTAGCTACAAATATATATATATACCCAACTGAAAATTAATAGAAAATCAATTTCCCAGAAGATAAATTGGGAGTCCCACTTAACTAACAAACATTATCCTTTAGTATCCTGTTCAGTTTAAATAATTTAAATTTGAACTTATTAAGGTTAGTGAGGGAATTTTGAAAGCATCATTTTGAAAAATAGATAGATATTTTCCAGGCAAATGTTCCTAGGAAAATAAGAGGACAGGGAAACGTGTTCGTTACTCTATTCTCAAATATTTGAAAGACTGACACATAGTAAAGAGATGAAAATATTTTGCTCTGACTGCAGGATGGTATAATTAAGGTTAATTGGCAAGTTAAAGAGATGAGCTTGTGCCCAATAAGAAAGCAGAAATGAGTCAGGCTCGGTGGCTCAGCCTGTAATCCCACGCCTTGGGAGGCTGAGTGAGTGGATTGCCTGAGCCCACAGGTTCAAGACCCACTTGGGCAACTTGGCGAGACCTCATCTCTACAATAAATCAAAAAAATTAGCCGGGTGTGGTAGCGCGCGCCTGTAGTTCCAGCTACTTGGAAGGCTGAGGCGGAAGGATCGCCGGAGCCCAGCGGGTCGAGGTTGCGGTGGCCAGAAGCGGCCACTGCACTCCAGTCTGGGCGATGGAGTGAGACGCCAACTCAAAAAAAAAAAAAAAAAAAAGAAAAAGAAAAAGAAAGTAGAAATGTTGTGCGACCCAGAGTTAAAAACGAGGATTTGAGTGTTACTACGTTACCCATCACTATGAGATTATCTCTTGTTTGATAAACTTGATGGATAGCTAGCTAAATCAAATAATTTGAGATTCTTTCCAACTCAAAATTACATAAACTATAAATTTCCTCACCAAAAAAGACACAAAAACATAGTTTTCCTACACAAAGTCATACGCCTACATTCTTCTGGCTTTATATTTATGCAATTTAGTTTAGACTGTGTGCTGAAAAAGCATTATATAAGCCAGAATCATTGAAGTGGAATGTTAACCTGATAAATTTTTATTTTTAAAATGGTAATTCCTCAAGTTTTCAAAATATTCTGCTTTTTTGAAGCAGTGAAAGATGAAAGCAACTGAAAGAAAGATGTAGCTAAAGGAAAATGCAGGCTTAGGCAAAGTGGCATCACTATTCATTGTGTGGAGTTGATGAGGCTGAGATTGTAGCAAATATTGGTAAAGAGCTTAAATTCTGAAGTAATACTGAATGACATGAGTTCACATTCTAGCTTTGCTCTTTTCTAGCTGTATGCCCTTGAGCTAAGATTTAACTCAGTTCTTATAGCTTCTTTTTTTTTTTTATTTCCTAGCCATAAAATTGAAATAGCAAAATGAATAACTTGGGTAGTTATAGGGAAAAAAATGAAGTCGTAAGTTTAAAAGGCTTCACTCTTTGAAATGCTCAATATTATTGCTACACTGTAGTACTTTTATAAATGAAGTACTATCACCTTGACACTGAGAAATTCTCAACTTCAATAATACAAATATACCATTCACATTGAGAAACAAGAATGTGTGTGTGAATATCCACATTAATTATCATAAATTTTAGTGGATGTAGAAAGTGGATTTCTATGGGTTTTTTGTTTGTTTGCAGTTGACAGAACTTGAGGATCTGCTAATCAACAAGAAATTATCAGTTCCTTTGAATATAAATAGAAAAATCAAAAGATATTTTTCATGTTTTCATAATTTGTTGGGTGATCATTTACAAATTACGTTAGGGCAAACGTTCAGATTAGATATCTGGTTGACCTTATCTTCCTGAGGAAGAAGTATGATTACTATTATTTGAGCTTATTCTTCTATTCGATTCACCTATAAACTACTGTTTTCTTCAGTCTTTTAATCAGTGGTGAATGGTGTTCTTTCAACAGAAAACATACATTCTAAAATTACAGTTTCAGTAGCATCAGCTAAACTAACAATGAAAATTTGATGAATGTGAGAAAAAGGAATGTAAGTAAATAAATGAAAAGGGAATGAATGGATGAATGCAAAAAAAATCCCCAAAAAACAAAAAACCTTGTGGGAATTTTCAACCTCCTTAATTCTAATAGTGTTACAAGTTTGGTGAATATAATAGTCTGTTGTGATATGCAAGACTTATGAAAAATTATACTTTCTATTTTTTTAACATTTCCTACCATTCCTAAATGAACAGTATTGTTTAATTTGATAAATTTATTGACTACATCATAAGGGAACCTAAAATGTTGAAGACTTCTGATATAAAGCTGGGAGTCCAAAGGTAGGAGAATCTGAAGTTTTGAAATCTAATGGTAAAAGAAAAAAAAAAGTTTCCCATATTCTCAAGAGAGAGCATTTGCCTTTTTTTTTCCTTTTTATTCTAGCCGGCCGCCCTCATCTTATTGGAGGCTATCTGCCCATACACAGTGGGTGAGAATGGCTCTACCTTACTCAGTTCATTGATTCCAATGCCAGTCTTTTCCAGAAACAGCCTAATAGACATACTCAGACATAATGCTTTACTAACTGTCTGGGAATAATTTAATGTAGTTAAGTTAATACAATCAGCCATCACAAGCATTCACCAGTCTCTTTTGCAATTTTCTTCTTCCTTCTTTGTATCCTCTATTATCCTGCAAATACATAAGAACAGAATAACTATTGCTCTTGTTTTTTCCCACCTAACACCATGGTTTCCACATAGTATGTGTCCACACAGAAGTTATTCTTGGGATAGTGAATGAGTGAGCACATTAGTACTGGAGAAATTGGCATTTTAGTGTACCGAGAATTTTTAAAGTATGAATAAGGACTATCCAAGCCAATGGAATATGGATAGTTCCTATGGCTTGAGGTTTTGAGCAGACTGGGCAGCTGTAACATCTTTTTGACTAAACTGATGACTAGTCAGTGAAACATCTCTTCTAATGGAAGCAATTGGTGAGTTAAAATGTGAGAAAATGAAATGAATAGCAATATAGTAAAAAGAAAAAAGTCCATATTTTATTCCAAATAAATGCAAACTAAAAGTCCAAGACATTGACTCACATAGGATATAAATTGCACAACTGAGGGGGAAAAATCAATAATGAAATGCATTTTTAAAATAACGATTGTGTCAAGTTGGGTAGCAAACATGATGCCTAAGATATAATAGTGAAATTTAAAATAAATTTGTTAACTATGTTATTTTCGTTTAAGACTAGTTTTCATTTTGCATTCATGTCTTAATTTTTGTTTACTTTTTTTGTTTATTTCTTTAGCAAAATAAAACTTACAGATGAAATGGTGGAAATAGTTGATTTATAGCAGGAGTAGAAAAGTGATATCTTTATTTCTGAGTAAACCTGTGTATCTACTTCCTTACTCTTGGCCAAGGTAAGACAGTGAAATTTAAGATACACTGTTCAGGATCAGAAGCACCCTTTAGACTCCCTGGGTCGATTTCTTTACTAATGTTTTCCAACTGGCCTAACTTGCTTGACAAGTCTAGTTTGATCATTTAAGAGAGCTTCTTCTGCGCTCTGGCAAAATCAAGATCCCTTGCATAGATTTTGGAGGTTCAAGCCAGAGATCTACAAAAGGGCCTCTTGGGAGCTTGCAGATGGGACTCTCTTGGACTTTAGATGGTTGTCTACATTCCCTTTCTCTTGTTTTACCATATCCTTTGCCTTTAAAATATATATATTTACATATGTGCCCTGAATTGATATATGGAGAAGCCAAGCTTAATTAGGAAGACTGCAACAAAGATTTTGAAAGTATGATAATCAGTTTACAGACAATACCAAATTAAACATAGTTAATATTCTGAGAGGTAGAAAAAAGTCAAGATCTTAGATATATAGATTGATAGATTGGCAGACAGATAGATGAAGATGTTTGAAAACTTAGACGTAAACTTTGTCTTTGTCTACTTAGAGAGAAGAATGAGTTTTGGTACAAATCTATACACGCAAGAAAGCTCTAATTCTAAAATAAACTAACATACTTTTTGTGCTGTGTGATTAAAGTTTTTTTTTTTTTTTTTGTAGCTGCTTTGAGACCCTACCAATGGAATCCTAACATATGTGGCATAGAATAAAAGTCAATAAAGTATATGATAGGCCCAGGACTTTTCTACTCCTGTAAATGACACTAAAATGTTCAAAATTTTTCCTTCAAAGAGAAGAAGGAAAAAATCTGAGTTAAACTAATATATGGTGGATATGGTTGATGTTTAGCGTGAAAAATAACATGCTTTTAAACAAAGGGCCATAGTAATTTATATATATGTTTGCTTACTTGAAATTGAAGCCCAATTATAAGACATTTTGTTTCCTTGACAAACTGTCTTTCCTAGGCAAACATCTAATAGCAACTTCAACTTACCTACTCCCCACATGTGATATTGTACAATACATATTTAGTTTACAACCATTCCCCCAAAAATAAAAAATGGGAAAATGATCTAATGGAGAAGATTAGTGTTAAACTTCTACTGTGTGTGAATCACTGGGGAAAAAGAAGAGGCACAATTCTTGCCTCCAAGAAAGTTGTCTCTTGAGGGAGGCAGACTAGAACAGTGTATGCAGAAGACTCTCTAAGGGCACTAAAGATGAACATACAACCTAGTGTGGGTGATGGATCCTCATCAATGATGGTGCAGAGTCACAGGGAAAGTTTAAAACATGTATGTTTTGACTCCATAGCTGACATTCTGATTCCATGAGTTGTGTTTTTTGAGCAGAAAATAATTTTACATAAAATTAAGCATTCATGTCTTGGAATCATATAAGATGTATTTTGTAAACAGATTTTTTAGTAACCCACATTTTAGGGTTTGGGGGAAAACATCAAAATAGGTATTCAACTCAACTTTTAAATAAATTCTAACAAACAAAACTTGAGACAAGGTAAGCAATGATGAAAATAGTAAATATTAACGCAAGAAAACCAAAGCAATAAATACATCCAAAGGCTTATAATTTGAAGCTGGGGGTAAACATACAATTGATAAGAAATTATCAGACTGTATTCTATGGAATATTAGTTCATTGGATATTTAGAAATGTGATGAAAATACATCGATTCTGTGGCAATTATTAACATTGACAAATAGTGCATTAAATAAACAGTTTGTATACTGTCAGACTTCTCAGAGACTTTACATATATAAACAGAAATGCCATTGCAACTTAAAAAAATTTTTTTAAACATATTTTTTATTTTAAAATTGTGGGGTACAGTTAAGGGTTAGGTATACAAATATGCATCGTTCAGGCACCCTTGTTGATAAGGGGTGTCCCCTCATCGCCTGATACATATTGACTACCGTTAATCCCACCACCCTTGCCCTCCCTGCCTCTCCCATAGAGTCCCACCATTGTCGATCCTGTTCTTATGGTATTATGATAGTTGTTCAAGGTCCACTTATGAGTGAGAACATGTGATACTCAGATCTTTGTTGCTGTGAAAGATCACTCAGTATTACAGACTCTAGTTCCATTCAGGTTGCTGCAAAATTCATGATTTTGTTCTTTTTTATAGCTGTGTAGTGTTCCATCGTGTATATGTACCACATTTTAAAAATCCAGTCCTCTTTTGGTGGACAGCACGGTTGGTTCCAGGTTCTTGCTATTGTGAACAATGCGGCAATAAACATACATGTGCAGGTATCTTTTCCTTTTTTTTTTTTTTTTTTGAGTTGAAGTCTCACTCTGTCGCCCAGACTGGAGTGCAGTGGCCGCTCCCGGCCACCGCAGCTTCAACCTGCTGGGCTCCGGTGATCCTTCCGCTTCAGCCTTCCAAGTAGCTGGAACTACAAGCCCGCGCTACCACACCCGGCTAATATTTTTTGATTTATTGTAGAAATGAGGTCTCACCAAGTTGCCCAGGCGGGTCTCGAACCCACG
>CAUYQG010293922.1:0-13564 GCA_963574415.1 Tarsius wallacei | reverse complement strand
TCACAGCAACCTGGATGGACTTAGAGTCTATAATACTGAGTGATCTTTCACAGAAACAAAGAACTGAGTATCACATGTTCTCACTTATAAGTGGACCTTCAAAAATTATCATAATACTGTAAGAAAAGGATTGGCAGTAGCGGGAAACTGCCAGGAGGGGAGTGGGGAAAGGGATTGGCAGTAGTAGGAATCTGCCTGGGAAAGGGAGGGGGCATACCTCATCAACAAAGGAGGGTACCTGCATAATGAACATTTGTATACCTAACCCTGAACTGTAACCCACATCTTTAAAATAAAAAAAATTTAAAGGAAAAAAAAGAAATACCTTGTTTTATGTATTATGTCTCCTCATCATTGCTTTATATTTTCTGTCCTTGTTATTTTCAGTGATTAATTCTGTACAGTTTCCTCAGTTCCATATTCTAGCTGACAAATTATCTCAGCTATTTCTAATATATTCTTTAAGTTGTCTGTTGAGTTTTTAATTTCAGTGATCACTTCTAAAATTTGTATTAGTTCTAAATGGCTTTTCTTTTTTCAATTTTTTTCTAATGTTTTATTTTAGCCTAAACTACTTGAAACTAGATTTTATGTTTTTCATTATTTTACTCATTTTTATTAACTTTCTGATTTTTGTTTTATCATTTAAAGTTCTTGCAACTCTAATCCTGCTTAGGCTTGCATATGTTGAGTTGATTGTTTTTTGTTTATTGATTTTTTCATTGTGACCACATCTTTTAGGTCAGGCTTATTCTTTCCATGAGAATCTTTTGTGTTTGAGTTATGGAAGTGTCTATGTGCCTCAGGACTACCAACAGAACATGACCAAACTTTGTATTAATTCTCAGCTTGAAGTTCCCCAGCCCTTGTGATAGTATCTGACAAAGAAGAAAATATCTGGGTTTATATTTTCAAGATAGATTTTTGTTTGTTCTTTTTGCTTTTCCAGCAGAGCCCAAACAAAGATAATATTCCTTGACCTTTCTTGTTTTTTCCCTATTCCTATTGGCAGATATTTTCCCTTGTCTTCTCTTTCTTGTATATTCTCCAAGGATACAAGTCATATGAATTGGTCTCTTTCCTAACTGCCTTTTTTTTTCATAGAGAATGCCTTCCCTTTGGTTATCACATGGATTCTAAAATCCATCTTTTAAATGATCAAGATAGAATTCTTCTCCTTCCCCCCAAACAAGACAGTTGCAGAGTATTCCCATGTCCTATTATTTGATTTGATTTTTAGTTTCTTTTTCTTCCTGGCTCCTAGAGATTATCTTCTAATTCCTGAAAGCCTGACTAAGCATTCAAAAGATGTTTGGCTATCTTTTTTTTTTTTTTTTTTTGAGTTGGAGTCTCACTCTGTCACCCAGACTGGAGTGCAGTGGCACGCTCCTGGCTACCGCAGCCTCAACCTGCTGGGCTCCAGCGATCCTTCCGCCTCAGCCTTCCAAGTAACTGGAACTACAGGCATGCGCTACCACGCCCAGCTAGTTTTTTTGGCTATCTTTTATCCATTATTTCTATAAGTTTGCATTGAGTGTCTTCAGACTTAGTATGCCACATTGCTAGAAGTAGAATTTCTGCAGTAATTCTTTGTAATCGATCTCAGAAAACCCTTATGACCAGCAGACTAAATAATTGTGTTAGTGAATAGTCATATATTACATGCCCTGGGTTGCAAATGTTCAAGTAATAGCCCATAGGGACAATGCCACTAAATTTGCCTCCACTCTAAGATTTGAAATTGTATTCTATGAGAATGAAATGAACAGAACATGTATTTTTCCAATGTATATTATGCAGTGCTGTCATATTATACAGAACCTGTGACATTAAGTAGACCAAACATGAAAGCCCAATGTTTGTGCAGTTTTCTCTGTATCCAAGAGTGCTGCTGAATAATTCAGAGTCATAACAAACAGAACAAACTTATCACATTTATCACATTTTAAACTACACTTTTAGACTACCCAGGGTTTTGGGAGTTCTTGTCATTTTTCTCTTTATTTTTATCCTATATATTCTCTTTCTGAGATAATCTGACAAGTAGCTGACAATGATTTAAATAGGACTTAATCTGGTCACCAGAAAAAAAATGCAGGAGCTCATCTTACTCAAACTGTGAAATCTTGTGTTTTCTATTTGTAATGGTAACCCTCAAGCCTGTGATATAGGAATGAAGTCTTAAGTGTGCGTTTATTTGTCTAAAATTGCAAAATAGGTCAAAGTAGTACATTTTACCATATAGAATAACCATTTCATAATTTTATTTTGGAACAATTCCTAAAATGACTAAAACAATAACATCAACCCTTTGAAGAGTCAGAAGCAATTCAATAGTTAATATATTTAAAAAGTTAGCATTGTTCAATGTAGTACAATTATACTGACCTTCAAAGAGAATTTCCTATAGAGAAGCCACTCCTGAGTAGCCAAGAAGTAGTCACTTCACCTGACTGTAAAAGGGGAGATGTCAGGCAGATTCCTTGTAGTCAGGCAGATTTCCTTGTAGGCTTTTTCCACTAGCCATGAAGAGAGAATGTATAGAAATGGAGCAAGAAGCACAAAGCTTCTTACTTTAAACAGGAATATAATCTCATAAAACTCTAAAACAGTAAGATGATTAAAACAAAGTGAATGGACAGAGAACGAGCAGAGCCAGACACAGGATTACAAGGATTCTAAACCTAAAATTAGAGTCTATTTGTACTCAGAATGATTAAGGAAGCTAAACAAATCACAAACTTTTTGAAGGCAGAGACTGTTTAATTTAATGTTCCTGTTTATGTTCAGAAAAGTACTTTATACATACCAGCATCTTATTCAATGTGTGTAATTGAATAAATGGGAAAAAAAAGTTGGGTACAGGCAGTATCCCATTGTACTTAAATATATTATAGCTTTTCGATTCTTTTGAATATGTCCTCTATTTGGAAATATTTTTAGGGTTGTTTAATGATGTTGCTATTTTAATATTAGCCAAGATTTTTAAAATTTTAAATAAGTATAATTGGCTGTATAATCTACTTTAATCTTTTATTCTTCTCATATTTATTTACAATTGGAGAAAATTTATTAAAATTTTACTATTCTAAATAGTTACCACCCCCCCCCTCCGTTGAGGTGACCTGAATTGTAGGTAGAGCATATTTTATTTTATTTTATAAATTAATTTTTATTTTAATTTTACAGTTGTAGGGTACATGTGAAGATTTACTACATAAGTCAAGTGCAGGGGAGGTTTTGGCTTCTAGAGGGCGTAGGGCATATTTTTAAGACTCAATTCTATATCAGTGATAAATGTATCACAGATTTATTAATAGAACTTTAAAAAATATTTAAAGATATAGGCTTTAAAGTCGGGCTCGGTGGCTCAGCCTGTAATCCTGCGCCTTGGGAGGCTGAGGTGAGTGGATTGCCTGAGCCCGCGGGTTCGAGACCCGCCTGGGCAGGCGAAACCTCATCTCTACAATAAATCAAAAAAAAAAAAATTAGCCAGGCGTGGTAGCGCGCGCCTGTAGTTCCGGCTACTCAGAAGGCTGAGGCGGAAGGATCGCCGGAGCCCAGCAGGTCGAGGCTGCGGTGGCCGGGAGCGGCCGCTGCACTCCAGTCTGGGCGACCGAGTGAGACGCCAACTCAAAAAAAAAAAAAAAAAAAAAGATATAGGCTTTATTTCAAGATAATATAAAGGAATAAGGACTGGCAGGTATGGCCTAAGCATTGATTAGATAATCTGTGAAAGGTGTTTTCTTTTTTTTTGTTTTTTTGTTTGTTTTTGTTTTTGTTTGTTTTTTTTCTCACTCTGTCGCCCAGACTGGAGTGCAGTGGCCGCTCCCGGCCACCACAGCCTCGACCTGCTGGGCTCCAGCGAGCCTTCCGCCTCAGCCTTCCAAGTAGCTGGAACTACAGGCGCGCGCTACCACGCCCGGATGATTTTTTGATTTATTGTAGAGATGAGGTCTCGCCAAGTTGCCCTGGCGGGTCTCAAACCCACGGGCTCAGGCAATTCACTCACCTCGGCCTCCCAAAGTGCGGGATTACAGGCTGAGCCACCGAGCCCGGCCAAAAGGTGTTTTCATATTCAAAGAGCTACATGTAGATATTGATAATGTCATTGTCATCCTGTATTTATTGGACAACTTTAATGTTCTCAGTTGGATAAGAAAATTCCTGGTTCTCCGTTTACTGCCTTACAATGTGTTTTCCTTTGGGGACTGATTGGTATGATATGCATTTTAAGTTGCTTCTCCTGTGAAATGATGACTTGGTGAGACTTATCCAAATATTTGTCTAGTTTGTGGCAAATGATTGGCCAATGTTTAAGCAAGCAGCCTATTATAATGAAGAAGAGCTTTTCTTTCCCTGTGAAGACAATTGCTTACCAATGAATCAAGTCCTTATCTTCTACCTCATTTTCACTGTACCACCCATGGCTGTATATCTTCATTTATGTATGTCATATGACTATGTACAACTATCTATCTATTTATCTATCTGTGTATCTGTCTAATTTCTAGTGACCTATTGACCTTACCCATGTAATAAATCAATAAATTGTGAAGCTAAAATATGAATACAATTGAACAGTAAAGATAAGCATGTAAAAGAAAAAAGTAGATATATTAAAGATCATTTAGAGACACAGAAGAAATTTGACAGGTACTTGTGATTAGTTGGTTGCTATAGCTGGGGCTAAATTGAGCTCTGTGTTTCACAAAGGACAAAGCACAATCTAGTCTTGGCACAAAAACAATATAGGAACCCAGTGGGTTAGATGGTATTTATTGAATGGTAATTAGGGAGGCTACAAGTTATTTTGGAAAGACAATGACAATAAATTCTGGAAGGAATCTATTATTTGGATCTCTATGTAAGGGATATTGGGTAACATGATAAATGATGTGTTTAGTTACTTTGTAAAAGATGCACAGTCCTTTCACAAATGCAAGCTAGCGTGTGCTGACTATAAAAGCTGAAGTTTTAACATGGAATTGTAACACAGCGAAGGCATTTTTCTAAAATCTAGGTTACTAGAGTCGGTACACACTTTCTGATGATCAAACTTTCAGAGACAGAGAGAGTTTCCTCCTGCTCCTTTGGTTCAAAAATTAGAGTTTCAATCAACTTCAGTATCAAAGTTAATTCTTGATTAAATTATCTGGCCACACTAAAGGAAAGGTATTTTGCAAAAAAAAGTTAATTGTTTTAGATACCAGTCATATAGATGGTTGTGAAATATTTGAACATCACTTTTATTCTTACCTATGGAGGTTAGCTGTGAGAATGGTTATAAATAAGGCCATTGTTAATTAAAAATAAAGTTTAAAGATCGAGTATGGCAGCTTACTCCTGTAATCCCAGCACTTTGGGAGGCCAAGTAGGAGGATCACTTGATGCCAGGAGTTTGAGCATAGTAAGACCCTATCTCTACAAAAAATGATAATTAATAAATAGATGAATAAGTAAGTACATGCATACATAAAAATAGAGTTTAGTCTCTTTAGGTGCTTGAACAAGTACTCAGAGAAGATCCTAGCATTCTGGACACACAGTATGAAAGAAAGCTGTTTACCTAAAAAGAAAAAAATAATGCAAGCACTGGTATTACCCAATTAGACACTTAAACCATCAAAGAGCCATGTGAAGCATCTAACTTTAGAAGAACTCTGTATCTTCCTTTCAGGCTCATGAGCAGGAACTGGCTCATGAGATACAATGTTGTTTAGTCGTTAGCCCCGTTGGTAGTTAACTAGGAAAGATCTAAATTCATATCCCAGTTCCAATGTTCATTAGCTTTGGGATCTTGGATAAGAGATTCTTTTTTTTTTTTTTTTTTTTTTTCCTGCAAAAAAGTCTTATTTTCATTTGGTCCAGGGCTTGGGAGAGGGCTCCAGGATGATTAAAAAGCTGCCTAACGGCTGGAGTAGGAGGCTCAGGCAGAAACCCTGATACTTTGAGAGGAACCTCCCAGAGGTCACTGGGCTCCTAGTCCAGCTTGAGTGTGAGCCTTTCCAAGCGTTACTCACCCAGCCCAGCCTCGGGGCCGGCCAGCCTACAAAGGTCGGTCAGGTGGTGGCCCATCTTCTTGATGAATTTCACTTCTTCATCTAGGAAGTGGCTCTCTCGGAAGTCACAGAGATGGGGGGTCTGCGTGGGCAGATCCCAGGCCATGAAGATCCAAGAGGGCTTGGTTCAGGTTCTTCTCCAGGGCCATGGCGGCTTCCATGGCGGCTTCCATGGCGTCCAGGGACCCCCACTCATCTTGAGACGACTTCTGGATATCCAGGAAAAGGGCGGGTGGCCATGCTGGTTTTACGTCTGCAAGAGACGCTGGGCACCCCCCCGTTTCTCCTCCGCTAATAGGCAGAAGAGGTGGCCCAGGCCTCCAGAGCCACGTCTTAGCAGTCAAAAGAGAAGCAGGCGTAGGAGGCCCGCAGATGCAAATTGACTAGGCAGTTGATGACTGCCTCCGCCTCGCTGGAAGAACTCTGGCCAACCTGGGAACTCGTGGCTGGTGGGCAAGAAGGAACTGACAGCCAAAACGATGTTCGCTGGTCCCAGAAACAGGAGATGGCTGAGAAGGTTGTCTCGGAGGTTGCAAGTGGAGAGGTGATCGCAAGTGGAGAGGTGATCGTAGGGGCTGTGGGAGGATGGAAGAGAAGGAATCCTTGGGTCTCTTCCGTCCAAACAAGGTTGAAGCAAGAGGCATCTGCGGGACAGCCGAGCGTGGTGTCGTGATTCTTTTTTGATTTTAATTTTAATTTTAGAATTGTGGAATACATGTGAGGATTTGCTACATAAGTATATTGCATGAAGGTGAGGTTTGGGCTTCTAATGAGCCCTCTCCTCACTAGTAGTGAGCATGGTACCCAATGGATAGTTTTGTATCCCTTAGCCACCCTCTTTACCTCCTTCTTCTAGCAGTGGCCAGCATCTGTTGTTTCTGTCTTTGTGACTATGTGTCCAGTGCTTAGTACCCACTTATGAGTGAGAACACGTGGTTTCCGTTTTTTTGGTTTTGTGATAGTGCACTTAGAATGATGGTCTCCAGCTGCATCTATGTAGCTGAAAAGGACATGATTTTTTTTTTTAATGGCTGAATAGTATTCCATCATGTATATGTACCACATTTTCTTTATCCAGTCCACCTTTGATGGACATCTGGATTGGATCCCCTATTGTGAATAGTGCTGCAATAAACAAATGTATCGGTTGTCATTTTGGCAGAGCGATTTGTGTTCTTTTGGATATTTCCCCAGGTGCCAGATTGCTGGGTTGAATGGTAAGCTCTGTTTTCAGTTCTTTAAGAAATCTCCAAACTGCTTTCCACAAAGGTTGAACGAGTTTATATTCCCACCAACAGTGTACCAGCATTCCTTTTTCTCTGCAGTTTTGTCAACACCTGTTGTTTTTTGACTGTTTAATGATGGCCATCCTGACCAGTGTGAGATGATAGCTCATTGTAGTTTTGGTTTGCATTTCTCTGATGATTAGTGATGCTGAGCATTTTTTCATATGTTTTTTGGCTGCTTGTAGGTCTTCCTTTGAGAAGTGTGGCAAGTGACTTTTTTAATCCTAAATTTCCTTCTCTATAAAGCAAAAGCACTGCTATTAATACATGGCCTTATTGTGAGAATGATATGAGGTAGTGTACTTACATAATGCCAAGTATGCATTAGGTGCTGAACACTGTTATCTATAATTATTAAGTAAAAAAAATTTCCTCAGATACCCGAATGAATTGATCTGTTTTTAAAAAATATTGCCCAACTGGAATATATTTGCAAAGTACACTAGTTTTATTTTAACGTGGCTAATACCATCTGTTGTTTCTGACAAAAATTAGCTACTAAATGCAGTCATTTCTTACCCTTAGCTGGTATTAATAAGCACACTTCATCAGCATAAGAGGGGATCAGTTAATTTTATAGTTCTAAGGATCAGCATGTTTTCAACCAATTCATATAAGATTTAAAAAAAAATTTAAAGATGTGGCGTACAATTCAGTGTTAAGTATACAAATGTTCATTATGCAGAAACCCTTGTTGATGAGGTGTGCCCTGACCCAGGCAGAATTCCACTACTGTCAACCCCTTCCCCTACCCTGCCCTGCAATTTCCCACTACTGACAAAAGATACTTAAGTACAAAATAAGAGGGATAAGCCGATAGCCTTTATTCTACCTAATTTGAAACTCTTTGGATGCTAGCTGAGATTTTAAAAAAAGTCTGGATACTGGGTAGTGAGTTTAGGTGGACATTTCCCTCATAGAGGGCAGATTTCATGTGCCATGTGTAAGGAGAATGTGTAGGTTCAGGAATATTCTTGTGCTATAATTAGGGCTGAAATTATTGCTCCATTGAAGTGTATGTGTTGGGGTGTATGTATGTGTGTGGATGCGTGTGTGTGTATCTAGGGTGAAGGGAAAAGTAGGAATTTGCTGAACAATTCAGAGTCTGTGCTTCTATGTATAGAATAGTCATCATTTGAAAGGGTTGTTCTTAGGTTCAGGATACTATCTCAAACCAGAACAGGGAATCTCTTTAAGGCAGTTGACATTCTAAGGAATGATGGAAAGGGAAACCTATGTTTATGTTTCTCTTTGAGACACAAGCTTTGCACAGGGCTTTTCTGGTTCTATTTAAAATAACAAAGAGGATGCTTGCGTATATAATACAGCCAAAATTAAACAAGGGTAGTAAAACTTAAAGTAACAATGATAGTAAAAATAACATTCTGACTTAAAGATTTGAACAACCAGTCAAGCAATCAAACAAAAAACTTCATTAATTATCAAGAAATGAGAAATGCCTGTACACAAATTAAAATGGAAGAATAATCTTTCAAATGCCCTATGCATTCTAACCAGTAAAGCTGATTTGTTTATAGTAACCACTATAGAGTGAATTCTGTTGGTTGGCAGCATGCTAGATATTGTGTAAGCATTATCTCTAATCCTTGCAATCCTCAGTATCCACTGAGAGGGAAGTAGTAGTTTTTTTTTTTTTTTTGAGTTGGAGTCTCACTCTGTCACCCAGGCTGGAGTGCAGTGGCTCAGGGCTACCACAGCCTCGACCCGCTGGGCTCTGGTAATCCTTCCACCTCAGTCTTCCAAGTTGCTGGAACTATAGGCGCACGCTACCATGCCCAGCTAATTTTTAAATTTATTGTAGAGATGAGGTCTCGCCAAGTTGCCCGGGCTGGTCTCGAACCTGTGGACTCCCGCAATCCACTCACCTTGGCCTCCCAAAATGCTGGGATTCCAGGCTGAGCCCGACCAGGAAGCAGTTTTAATCCCATTTTACAGATGAAGAACAATGCCACAAAGAGCAATGTCCAATTCTGGTGAAAAATACTTTTGGGACTCCCAGCAACTGTGTAGTTTTGCATTGATAGGTAAAATAGTCAAACCCATAGCTTGCTTTGTGCTACTGAATTTGATAGTTGACACAGGCTTTACTTCTTATTGGCTTTGGTCAGAAAAGTAAAATGCAAAAAGGTCTGCTGACTCTTGCGCCACTCTGTGTAGACCAGGGGTCAGTGAACTAGAGCTCATGGGCCCTACCTGGCTGCCTTATGTTTTCATGTGGCTTGTGAACTAAAAATTGTCCTTACATTTTTATTTTATTTATTTATTTATTTTGAGTTGGAGTCTCACTCTGTTGCCCAGGCTGGGGTGCAGTGGCATGCCCACAGCCACTGCAGTCTCAACTTTCTGGGCTTAGGTGGTCCTTCCGCCTCAGTCTTCCAAGTAGCTGGAACTACAGGCATGCGCCACCATGCCTGGCTAATTTTATTTTTTTACTTTTTTATTGTAGAGATGAGGTCTCGCTAAGTTGCCCCAGTTGGTTTCGAACCCGTGAGCTTAGACAATCCTTTCACCTCGACCTCCCAAAATGCCAGGATTATAGGTGTGAGCCACCAGCCCAGCCCTTGTTCTTACATTTTTAGATGGTTGAAAAAAAACCCAAAGAAGAATGGTGTTGTATGATAGGTGAAAAATATATGGAATTCAAATTTCAGTGTCCATAATAAAGTTTTATTGGAATGAAGCCAAGTTTTCTCATTTACATATTATTTATGGCTGCTTTGGTGCTGAAGTTGAAGAGTTGCAACAGAGACCCAATGGCCTACTAAAGTTAAAATATTTACTATTTGTCCTTTTCCAGAAAAAGTGAATTGAGCCCTATTGTAGACAGTAAACTCATTGAGGACAGAAACAAACTCCAGCAGACACTGAATCCTTGGAGTCCAATACAATATCTATAAAATTAACATCAAATACAGTTTATGTACATGAATGAACAAGTCAACAAATAACTGAATAGTAAAAAAATGTCTTAAAGGACCGTCTTTTTAAATTTCCTTTGTAATTTATTTTTGTGACTCATCTCCGAGAAATGTTTCTCAGAAGATTTGCCAACTCCAAGATGTAGAGCTCATATGGTGTTATCTGAAGCAGAACTGAAATGTTCCTTGCACTTAAAATCAGTCTTTCACCCTCCACTTGCCCTTACATCATTTAAATGTATTTTCTGTGTTTTTATCTGAAGATACTTTTTTTTTTGAGCCAGGATCTTACTCTGCCACCCAGGCTGGAGTGCAGTGGCATGATCACAGCTTACTTCAGCCTCAACCTCCTGGGCTCAAGCAGTCCTCCCACTTCGGGCTCCTGAGTAGATGGCACTATAGGCCCACACCACCACACCTGACTAATGTTTTGATATTTTTTAGGGACCGGGTCTCACTATGCTGTCCAGTCTGGTCTTGAACTCCTGGGCTCAAGTGATTCTCCACCTTGGCCTCCCAAAGTGCTGGGATTACAGGCATGAACCACTGCGCCTGGCCTGCAGATACTCTTTTTATTACAGATGGCCATTGCTGCAGTTTGTTTATCTTTTCAGAGATTGTGGTATCTTTTACTATTTTTTTAAAAATCATATTAGCTAGGCTCCTAGGGAGGACAAAGATAGGGCAAGGAGAAGGAAGTGTAAAGGCTAAGCATGGCCTAAATCAAGACCCCAAGGCAGATGTCAGAGAGGTGGGAGCTCCAACGGGATCCTGGTAGATGTCGGGTGAGACTTGTAGAGTGGTGTGAGGGTCCTGGTTACATGCTTGCAGAAGGCAGACAAGGGATAATTAAGGGAAAGCTTCTACTTGTGAGAATGTTTCCAGGCACAGCATGTCCAATGGTCACATGTTGAAGGACAGCCATAAAGTAAGTCATAGGCCTGTGCCACATCCATGCAGATGACAGATAAGCTGTGCTCTCATCTTCAGCCCATCACCTCAGTACTACAGTATGCTTTGTCCAGATATACAGGTTTTTCATAAGAGAGTGACCAAAACAAGGTAAGGGAGAGAAGGGAAGTGAAGGGCATGTTAATGAGAGAGATCATCGATGTTTATGATGTTAGACATTTTTACCTGGGTTCCTTCTAATAACTTCTATTTTAAGTCCTCATTTGTGTCCTGGAGCTGCAAACAGCTGCCTGCACTGAAGTGCTTTGACACATTATTGTACTGTACACCGGGTTGCTCATTTAATCAGCTGTGGTGCTGCTCTTCTCATAGAGCATGTCACATTTGACAGATTTATCACAAGACTGTGGGCTCTATTTTCCACAGCCCTGTGGAAACCTTTCCCATTAGTGATAGCAGGAGTGATGTTTATGCATGAAGAGAGACTGTTCGATTGGGCAATTGTAGCCCTCCATGGCAGTCGTAAGCACAGCTCCCACTTATCAAGTGGGGCTAATAGGGGATATTCATATGCACTGGAGAATCAATTCTCTGTACATGGACCTCTACTACAAAAATAATTGCTACTCACTGGTGGTAAAGACCTCAGCAATGTCAGAGCCTTAATGGTGAGATTAATGCTCTACTGCTCCTGGGCTGGGCCATTTCTCAACAACTAAGAAAAAAAATATTACTGACCTGAGAGCTTGGTGAGATGTTTTTCAGGTGAAATCAGGAGCTGTGCTGATTTGTTACGCTACCAAGTGAACCGTTTCTCTGTAGATGATTTTCTCTTCATAGACTAATTAGATTTAAGCAACCAGTGAACAGGTTGAAGTCCAGTCCCATGTTCTGCTACCTAAATATACATCGTTGTTCTGAATCTCAGTATTTTCAGCTTTAAAACAAGGAAGCTGCATCAGACAGTTTCTAAGCATTTTGCTCATATATCTATTACAAAGGTATTAAGCTATATGGAAAGTACATTTTATTTTATTTATTTATTTTTTCTTTCCTACAAGATTGTGATCTTACTTCTCATTTTATCTCAGCTTAGCCCAGTTCTTGGTACATATTATATATATATATATACACACACACACACACACACACACACACACACACACACATACACACATCTCAATGTATATAATATAATTATATATGTATAATTATATATGTTTATGGAGGCTCAATAAATATATTTTATTGAGGACATCGTTTTATGATCCTAAAACCATAAATCATTTGTACACAATAAAGTTACTTAGAACAATATATTTATTGTTCCTCTTCCTTCTAGCAGCAAAATTTTTTTTAAAAAATCAGTGAAATCAAATTTATAACAATAATATCATTGGTATTATGTTACTTATAAAGTATTTAATAAAAATACTTATTAAACATTTACTATTGGCAAGAGTAGTCAAAGAAGAATTGATAGATTAACTTGATTTGATAGATTAGGTAGAACCTGATTTAATCTGTGAGGTATAGTTATGCTTGATGAATAAACAGAGACAAATGTGGAAGTCATTGTAGATTAGAAGAAAACAATGGCTAGGTAGTATGACTAGTATAGAGAATCTGTAGAAGGATGAAGTGATATGTTGTTTGCAACTAAAGTTGCAATTGGGGAATTAAAGGAAATAAAGTTGAGGAGGTGTACTGGCCAGATGATGAGGGTCTTGTTTGAGGCCCAGGAATAATTTAGATTTATTGCAGCAACCACAAGATAGCCTCAGGAATCAATGGTGCTTTCTGAAATACCGAATGTCATAGTGAAAGCTATCTTGGAGACAACATACTTTTAAAATGTTCACCTGAATCAGAAAAACGAATGAAATCTAATGTTTTTCTTTTTAACCAAGAAGGTCAGCTTCTAACCACTTTAGAATAACCACATTCAAACTGATGCTTTAATTTCTGTTAATAGTATGTTTAGAAAAATTACATGCATTATGATGCCATGTCTTCTTCTGATTGAGTCATTCTTTACTTTTTTCCTGGATTTTCTGAAGTGTTTCAGCTTTGAGATAGTTCATTTTATGTGTCTGTACAGCTTGACTATGGTGTTCAGATGTTTAGTCAAGCACCAGTTTAGATGATGCTATGAAGGTATTTTAAAAATATATGATTAACTTTTGTGTGTGTGTGTGTGTGTGTGTGTGTGTGTGTGTGTGTGTTGGAGTCTCACTCTGTCGCCCAGACTGGAGTGCAGTGGCCGCTCCCGGCCACCGCAGCCTCGACCCGCTGGGCTCCGGTGATCCTTCCACCTCAGCCTTCCAAGTAGCTGGAACTACAGGTGCGCGCTACCACGCCTGGC